>JAHQIW010005061.1:0-20796 GCA_019055375.1 Parelaphostrongylus tenuis
AGATAAGGACGCAAAAGCAAAGCAGTCAACAGCAGAAAACACAACCAAAAACTAATAAAAACGAGACAAGATACGAAACCTCCAAGGTCGAGAAGACGGCACCGTCCCCGCACAAAGCCAGCGCGTCGCTAAGACCTTCTATGGCGGCCCCCGGGTGCGAACCGTAGTGAGCTTTCACGCCTACCCCCTTCCCCTCCACTTTTTTTTTTTTTCGGGTAAATGCCAGTCACTCCCGGTACCCACCCCCATTTTTCACACCCATCGACCAAAAGGACCTGAGAGATGTGGAACAACGCAGTAAGACACTGAAATGAAAAAACGGCATATAGTCTTGTCGACCTCAACCCACCCCAGCAGAATATAAATCCGAGGAAAGACGCGCAGCTGTGCATTACTCAATGGGATTTGAGCTATTCCGCTTGTTCAATCTTAAAATATAAGTTTAAAAGTCACATGCTCGTTCCAGTTTTAATCAAGCTATCCAAAATCCCACTCGAAGGACTTTTGTAGAGACAGGGTTGGTACTTTTGTGTTCAATTCCTAGCCGAGGATTAACAACAATCATGTTTTTAGGACTTATCTGCTTAAACTCCGGAAAATAGTGTGAACTTTTGATATGCCATGTTTATCCAGCAAATCGGCGAACTGGTGCCAGAACACCGATATAATTTGTTGCAAAATCTATGTTCATTTTCATGATTTTCTCGATAGAATAGTTGGCACATTTCCCTTTGCCATACCATTCTCAGACTCTTGGGAAAAGCGCGTTTTTTTGCGAATTTATGGAAGTTTGATAACCATTCCAATGCTTCAACCTAGCAAACTTTAACGGCATACTTGGCTTTTAAGAAAAAAAAAGTTTTTACCGCTCTAGCAGAGAAGTAAATTTGTGTTCCACACTCGAACGTTTTTCGCTAGACAGCTTTTCTCTGGACTTTCAAGTCACTCGTCAGCACAAATTTCGATGATTCCATATGTATGCCTTATCGTCAAAATGGACTTTGTAGTGCGTGCTGCAGCTAGAAGAAGCATGTGTAGAGCGTGCTGCAGCCAGAAGATAATTGGGTTGCGTACTCGGCGCGCATTTCCTAACGGCCAGGTTGTGTGTAATGTTCCAGAAGCGCGATGGCTCGATGCAAATATTACAAAATCCCATCCACATAGTCGGAGCAAGGTGTGTGCGCCGCCTGTAAAATGCAGTTTTGAATCAGCGCGTTACAGCGCAACAAAAAGTCTTCTCAAAAACCAAGCATATCATTAAAATTATCGTGATTTGAGCTAACGAATGTTATTACACGTATTAGGAAAAGCTTAGTCCAGCAAAGAATACTTAATTGTAAGACATAATTCAATTCTTACCGTCACAGCGTAGTAAGCAGGCCACTTTCCCAATAAAAAACCGTTGAAATTAATGAAACTGCAGCTATCAAATGACTATGAAAACTCTGAAAAAAGAAAACAGAAAAGGCGTTTTTTCTCATGAAGATGAAATTGGGTGTGGATACAAGAAGAGTACCAGATAATATTCAATGACGGGTAACATCACCAAGAATTTTTCTCTCTAATGTACTAGGTCTCTTGAGGCAAAACGAGCTTTTCCAAAAGAAATATATTACAAATTATTACGTGTGCAGCATAGTTTTTCATGAGTCACGTTTGATATGGATTATCGTTAAAGAGGCTGTACCGAATGAGTAGAAAGTTATTGGCAAAAAAAAAAGAATTTCAAAAAGCAATATCTACCGCCAAATACATCTGCATGAAGTGCAATACAGCGCATCACAAATGTGTTCTTAACCGATATGTCCCTTTCTTGCTTCTGAGAAAGGCGAAATCCGCTGAGACTCATGATCGTTTCACTATAAATATTACATTAACAACCTTCTGAGCATCTTTCAAGAAACAAAATTTTTACCAGTACTGATATCAATACAAAGTCAGTCGTCGGTTTAGTTTTTCTGTTGTAGCTATGATTTTCCCTTTGTTGTGTCCTCTCTGCCGTTAATTTGTTTCTTAATCATATTTCCATCATAAGAATTTCGTTTCGGCAAGAATCATTGGAAGCTTCGTTTTTGTCCTAGTCTAAGTTCGTATTTTGTATCTCTTCGGATCGCTGTATTTACACGTGGTGTACAGAAACTGGTAATCCATGTAATAACTCACTGATAGCCTTTTATTACAATCATGATAACTATACATGAAAGAGAGTTGCCACTTTCGAAACCGAACATGATAATTACCTCCGAATAGTGTCGTGGAATCCAAAACACTTCATGGTGATATTAGCATGCACTAAATTAGTATGCTTATCTAGTCTATCATTTTTCACAGACAGCGCATGTGACGCAGTTATTAGAGTTGCTCTGCGTCGCACACAGGGTCAATGGTTTGATATCGCCCTCATGGATCTTCCGGGGTTGTCAAACTGATATTAGACTGGTCGCAGACTTGTCTGGGAGTATAAGCAACGACAAATCAATACAGCGGGAGGCCGCATCACCTCGAAGGAAGTAAGAAATTGAAGATGAATGCACGGTGCGTTCCTCAGGGATTGATCAACGCCGAGAGCTTGATGCTCTATTCTTTTGCTGTTCACAGACCCTTCTTTCAAACTAAGCAGCTGTCTGCCTGCGTCTTAGATTACTTCATTGCTCCTTCTTGATATTCACGGAATTCTCAGAATTCGATTTAGTGTGTTGCTGTTTCAATATCGCTTTTTATTGACCTACTAGGTTGGAAAAAAAAGTAGTGAAGCGCTATAATAAGCATAGAATAACTCCCATGCACATATATCATGGGATTATTACGGTTACTTACGTGGAATATTTCCACTGAAGGAATAGATATTATTCGTTTTCATCACTTTGTTAAAAGCCTCCACCATGTCCAATTATGCAATTGAAGTTCATGTTTTATTGGGTCATTATTTTATAAAGGATCTTTACAACGAACTACAGCCGATGAAATCATCGATGATGGGGGAGTTACAGCAAGCAAATTTGCTGTTGGACTGTGGTATCAACGCTTTAATGCCGGTGATCTTGACCTCAAAAGCAAGCCTTGTTCAGGATGTCCAATTCAAATAATTCGATGAAGTTGAACAATAGTGTCAAGAGTTTTCGATTCGAAGTCGAAAGAATGGTCGACTTCGACAAGATCCGAAACTTGGCAAACCGATGATAGAAAGTCGTAGAAAACGATGACGCACACTTTGAAGTATAGTTAGTATTGTTTTTGTTCGGAATTCGTTCATGAATTTCGAATTTCAACGGGTGCCTTGAAGCTTTCTTAACAGAAAGTTAAAATTTCCATTTTTAGTGCTGCTGGATCCCCTCGGACGAAGCAATTGAGAATTGATTATATTGCAAAGCTGGCGACATCTCTCATGTACAGAAGAACGCCAATAACTCCGTTAATCATGACTGAAGCAGAGAACACTCACAAAAAGCAACAGTGAGTGTAAATCGGATTGATTCTGATGTGGAGAAGAACTATTTGTTGTTTTTCCTCTTGGAGCAATAGTTGTATTTCATAAGGATGTCAATGAAGAAATATTCAAGTTTGGACTGAAGGCACTGACTGGTTAAGAACACATTTGTGATGCGCTGTATTGCACTTCATGCAGATGTATTTGGCGGTAGATATTGCTTTTTGAAATTCTTTTTTTTTTGCCAATAACTTTCTACTCATTCGGTACAGCCTCTTTAACGATAATCCATATCAAACGTGACTCATGAAAAACTATGCTGCACACGTAATAATTTGTAATATATTTCTTTTGGAAAAGCTCGTTTTGCCTCAAGAGACCTAGTACATTAGAGAGAAAAATTCTTGGTGATGTTACCCGTCATTGAATATTATCTGGTACTCTTCTTGTATCCACACCCAATTTCATCTTCATGAGAAAAAACGCCTTTTCTGTTTTCTTTTTTCAGAGTTTTCATAGTCATTTGATAGCTGCAGTTTCATTAATTTCAACGGTTTTTTATTGGGAAAGTGGCCTGCTTACTACGCTGTGACGGTAAGAATTGAATTATGTCTTACAATTAAGTATTCTTTGCTGGACTAAGCTTTTCCTAATACGTGTAATAACATTCGTTAGCTCAAATCACGATAATTTTAATGATATGCTTGGTTTTTGAGAAGACTTTTTGTTGCGCTGTAACGCGCTGATTCAAAACTGCATTTTACAGGCGGCGCACACACCTTGCTCCGACTATGTGGATGGGATTTTGTAATATTTGCATCGAGCCATCGCGCTTCTGGAACATTACACACAACCTGGCCGTTAGGAAATGCGCGCCGAGTACGCAACCCAATTATCTTCTGGCTGCAGCACGCTCTACACATGCTTCTTCTAGCTGCAGCACGCACTACAAAGTCCATTTTGACGATAAGGCATACATATGGAATCATCGAAATTTGTGCTGACGAGTGACTTGAAAGTCCAGAGAAAAGCTGTCTAGCGAAAAACGTTCGAGTGTGGAACACAAATTTACTTCTCTGCTAGAGCGGTAAAAACTTTTTTTTTCTTAAAAGCCAAGTATGCCGTTAAAGTTTGCTAGGTTGAAGCATTGGAATGGTTATCAAACTTCCATAAATTCGCAAAAAACGCGCTTTTCCCAAGAGTCTGAGAATGGTATGGCAAAGGGAAATGTGCCAACTATTCTATCGAGAAAATCATGAAAATGAACATAGATTTTGCAACAAATTATATCGGTGTTCTGGCACCAGTTCGCCGATTTGCTGGATAAACATGGCATATCAAAAGTTCACACTATTTTCCGGAGTTTAAGCAGATAAGTCCTAAAAACATGATTGTTGTTAATCCTCGGCTAGGAATTGAACACAAAAGTACCAACCCTGTCTCTACAAAAGTCCTTCGAGTGGGATTTTGGATAGCTTGATTAAAACTGGAACGAGCATGTGACTTTTAAACTTATATTTTAAGATTGAACAAGCGGAATAGCTCAAATCCCATTCATTTCTTCCCAGATGGCTTTCTTTGCCACAGAGTTTTGCTTCGTTTCATCGAAATAATAAAAACTAGATGGTAGCCGAGGAAAGTTGTGATCTGAGTGTTACGAATATGGAAGAGGTTCTCAATCGTGCCTATACGCTCATTGAGATTGTCGGCAGGGGAAGCACTTATAAGGAATAACAAGAGGATCTGATGTAGTTTACTACGAAACAACATTCTCCCCTCCCAACCAATATACTCCTGCGGGAATTGTAGGCATCGAATTCTGCGTTGGTTGAATAAATACATTTTATAGTCCTGATTTCTTCCATTCACATTCTTCGCGCTGTGTACAGCGTAGTGCTAAGACGCGTGCTGCGATACACAATGATTCAATGAAAAATCGACTTATTCCTCATAGGTTAACGAAGTGTTGCTAAATTTATTTGCGGAACAAAACCTAGACATGCATTACCTGACAAAACTTCGTAAATAATCGCATAAGCTAGATAACACAATCATTGACTTCTATGTCGGTTGACAAGTCGAATACCCTCGTGGTCGTGGCCTCTAGGAACTAATCAACGTCAAATAATTTCTGTTCTTGTTATTTCTAAGAATTTTTCCGTGCACAATAACCTCAGTTTGTGCACTATTGGTGGCTGTATCCAAAATAGCTATAACATTTGCTCTACTAGCTCATGATGGGCTGACCTGTTTCTTATCACCTGTATCACCTGTCGTCCCGTTGATTGTCGAGTGACTCGAGCAGGTACCAGCAACTCTTCCATTTTTCCCTATCGCGCGCAAGAGTAGCCCAGTGGGTCCTCCTTGCTCTAGGAATTCGCTGAACATCATATCTTTCTTCCATCGCTTTCGTGAAGAAATCGGACCAACGGGTCAGTGGTCTTCCTTTAGAGCGCTTAACGTCCCGAGGAATCCAGTCGGTAACGGCTCTCGTCCATCGGTTGTCGTTGAAGCGCATCACGTGTCCGGCCCACCTTATTTTCGATATCCTGGCTTGTAGAACGGCGTCTCTGATTTTTGATCGTTGACGTAGGTCGGAAGTTCGGATCCTTTGTCTCATTTGCGAAATACGAGATATTCCTAGCATCGACCTTTCGACTGCGCGTTCGATAACGGCAAGTGATCTTTCATCCTGCTTACGTAGCGACCAGGTTTCTGCTGCATACGTTAGGGCAGTGATAATTGTCGAGTCGAAAAGGTGGGCACGGAGTCGGATGTTCTTTGTCCTCTTCACTACATCTTCGATGCTCTTAAACGTTTCCCAAGCCGCTCGTTTCCTCCTGCTCAACTCTGGGGCTAGGTCGTTCATCATGTTGATTTCACGACCTAGATAGATGTAACTGGAGCATTCGGAAATTGTCGTTCCGTTGAGCGTGAATGGGGCATTAGAAACCCATCCGTTCCTCATGAACATTGTTTTCGTTAGATTCAGTTGAAGACCGATCTTTCCACAGGCATTGTCGAAATCAGTCAACATTCGTTCCGCTTGGCTGATGTTTGGTGTTATGAGAACGATATCGTCAGCAAAGCGAAGATGGTTCAATTGTCGACCGTCGATTTTCACTCCCATTTCGTCCCATTCTAAAGTTCGCATGACGTTTTGTAAGGTGGCAGTGAATAGTTTTGGCGATATTGTATCGCCTTGTCGAACCCCTCTTCTTACGTAAATGGTGATATTGTTGTAGAATGGAGATATTCTAGTCGTGAAATCTTTATAAAGCTCACGAAGGATCATTATGTACCGAGTAGGGACGCCCTGGTTATCCAGAGCCTCTATAACCGCTTCTGTTTCCACTGAATCAAAGGCTTTCTTCAGATCGATAAAAGTGAGACAGAGTGGTTGTTTGTACTCTCGCGAAACTTCAATGAGTCTTGTGATCGTGTGGATGTGGTCCATGGTACTAAATCCTTTTCTGAACCCTGCTTGTTCGCATGGCTGTCCTTCGTCCAGTGTTCTGTCAATCCTGTTCAGGATGACTCGAGTAAAGAGTTTATAGACAACGGACAGCAAGCAGATTGGGCGATAATTGCCTATGTCGTGAAGGTCTCCCTTTTTGAACAACAATACGGTCTTGCTGGTTTTCCATTGAATAGGGACCTTGCATTCTGACAGGTAGCGAGTGAAGAGCCGAGCCAGGGTGTTGATGAGAACTGGCGGCAGGTTCTTCAGGTGTTCTGGTCTAATCCTGTCTAGACCGGGTGTTGTTCTGTTTTTCACCGACGATATAGCATGTCGGATTTTGGAAGGAAGGACCGGTGGAACGACATATTCGTCCTCTTTCAATTTATATGACGGTAAGAGAACATGGCTAGCGAAGAGATCCGAGTAGTACTGGTGGATGATTTTCTCCATAGCCCTTCTGGAAGCTGTAAGTGTCCCGTCAGGGTATCGGAGTGCAATCATCTTGGTCTTATAGTTGGCGAAGCCTCGCTGGGCTTTGCGAATGCTCTTCCCAGCTTCTGCAGCTTCTGCCATAACTGCTGCTCTTCTCTCTTTAAGGTCTTCTTTTATCGCTTCTCTGCATCGTTTCGCAAGTTCGGACGTAAGGTTTCGGTTGCCTGCGGCTCGTGCGATTCCACGTTGACGTATCAGCTCGAGTGTCTGCGGAGACAAGCGTCTCTTTGTGACCTTAGGACTTTCGGCTTTTTTAGCGCCAACGTGAAGATATTCAACGAGTCGATCGTATTCTTCGTCGATGTTGTCGACAACGGTATCTTCCCAAGAGCCGACTAATGATTTAAATACATCCCAGTTTATGGTAGTTCTGGGACTTCGTTGTTTGAATTTAGCGGCTTTCTCTCCTCTCCTCGAAAATCGGAACGTTGCGCGAAGGAGGCGATGGTCTGATTCCGTGTAGAACTTGGGAACAACAGCGACGTCGGTCAGGCAAAACCTTCGATTTACTATGATGTGATCTATTTCGTTATCGTACTCTCCATTGGGAGATTCCCACGTCCATCGCTGAGAGAGAGGCTTTTGGAATTGCGAGTTACCATGGATGGTTTGGGTCGCTATGATAAACTCGGATAGCCTCTCACCCTGTTCATTCCATTCAAGTCCGTGGGTCCCTATGTGACGTTCTTCAGACGTTTTTCTAGGTCCAATTTTTGCGTTAAAATCTCCGACAATGACCTTGAAGAATGCATGATCTTCTCTGAAGAATTTTTCGAGGTCCATATAGAACGCTTCGACTTCGTCTTCGTCATAGCTTGATGTTGGTGCGTAAGCAACGAAGATGGTCAAAGCCGGCATAGAACCACATCGTTTCAACCGTAATCGTCCGATGCGGGTTGTTAGTTGTTCGAACGAATCAATGTTCACGGTCAAATTCGATTTGACGAGGACGCCAACGCCACCGACACCTCTGCGATCGCATGTTCCAAGGAACAGTTCTTCTCCGGTGTCATAGACAGCGTGAAAAGGATGGCGCCTTCTCGTCTCAGCCAGGCCAATGACGTCGTACCTTATTCTTCTTGCTTGAATCAACAGATCTTCTACAGCGGATTGTTGAGTAAGGGTTCTTGCATTGTAGGTACAGATCGTCATTTTAGTCCGTTTCGATCTTGGCAGCCTAGTTCGGCCCTGAGATTTTAGCAGCCTCTCCGTACCCGTCCTACCTGGCGCTGCCGTACCAGGGGCTCTTTCGAGGTCAGGGGAATGAGGCCCATATTTGTTACTGTTTTTGGCATTTTTGATACCCAACGTGTAGCTTGCCAGGCTCTAAACGTGGGGGCTGGGTACTCACGAGTAGCTTGCCAGTCTCTCTCGGAGGAGCGGGAGGAGCTTATTTGTTGGAGGCGACTCCTAACCGCCTCCCATGTACTTCCCAGCCGCTTGATTGCAGGCTTTTGGCCGACTTGACTCGTAGAAATAGAGTTTTGTCAAGTCGGCACTGCAGAAGCAGGGAGCTCGTCCCCTGAATCCACCTGCGTCTCTGGGAAGCACACGGTCGCTTTTGGTTCGCGTTTTATTCCCCTATCCACCACCTGGGGACGCGCCACGTGCCCTCGCGACTAACCGGGCGGGATCCCTCAAAGAGGGAGGTCCGTGGACCTGTTTCTTATACCAGCCGTTAAATAGGAATTGTGTCATGTCATTGAGGGTTGAGGTTAAGACATGGCACGCGGTATAGTCTGAAGGATCGTCATTGACCTCATCAGCAATAGTATCATGGTCCTTCATCCCTCTTGTCCAACCTTGTCTTACGCAGCTCTATACGATACTCTACAATAAGACATGCTCCCGATATGTCGCAAATCATGAAATCCAACCCAGTTATCTACATAGTGGGAAGAATGAATGTCTCACTTTCACAAGTGATTTGAATTAACATGTGATTCAATTCTGACCCGTATGGTCTTCACTGTATTATATCATGTGAACAGGAAATAGGTGACCTTAATGCTGAATCCTGTTGAGTCTTCTTTAATACGGCCGAATGGGAATAAAATGAAGCCACGGAAACGGTTGTATTGAAAACCAAGGTGTGTTGCAACAAGCCGGATAACGATTTCAATCACAAGTCGACTTCTGAAGCGCATAGCGATGGTATAAAGGTGACAGTCAAGAAGTTGAACATTGTTGATATTACTGTAAACCAGCGCTTCCTAATGACGGCAAAATCGTGATGTACTCTGTACAAACATGTTTTTCCTCAGAGCTTTTGTATTGAAGTTTTCGTCGACAGAACATCATTGTAGTATCAGAATGTAATCATAATAGCATTAGAAAAAAAACTTATCGGAATCACAGATCCTTCATTTCCTTAATTCGAATTCGTATCGGAATATTTGCAGTGACTTCATGGTGGTTTATTGATTTACTTACGAAGGATGATGGGTACCACTTGCACATTTCGCACATTTTTGAAGAAAGGTACTTATATGTTAAGCAGTGGCAAATCCTCAAGCCGATCTCATTAGCCGAATAGGAGCTTTTCATAGGAGTTTTGGTAATCGTTAGAAATTACAGACTCCTGGCTACAACTCTAGGTCGCCGGTTTTCAAAACACCCTTTTGTAACACTGTAACGTCTAGAAAGAGATTAAGTTTCTCACTTACCTATCGCTTTCGTTTTCATCATGCGTATAAATAGCTGGTAGCACGAATTTTCCGTACTATCAGAATCTACGTTCTTATTTGAAGTCTCTCTCAGTGCGGTAAAAAAATCCCCAGTTGAATCACCATATTTGGAACGTGATCGGTCGCCCCCCTCCTTTCGGGCCCCTTGCTCCGTGGGTGAGCCGGGAAACAAATTCGCCGCAAAGGTTCACAGCTGCGTAGAACGTGAAGAGAAGCCACAGCGTCGGCTTGTTAGTAAGGTAATTGCATGATCCGCCGCCTAGCTCAATAGTAATCTACCATACTATGCGTTGAAGCGGTGGCAGCTATTGCTATTTACTGAGGATCAAATCACCGCATCGACAAATACCCTAAACAGAAACGCATGATTCTGATACTATAGGAAATTCTTAAGAGGTTGATATGCTTTTCGTGTTTCCAGCGATTCAAACTTTTGGTAATAATCAGTGTTAAAAGAGTGAGAAACAAAGGTTTATTTTGTATTCCACAGTGCCACAAAAGTGTGCTCTGAAATGCCAGCAGCGAAGAACTGTACCCAGAGAGCTTTCTAATGATTATTAACACTTCTATGAAAAGTTCCTGTATGGCAAGTGAAATTGTCTTTGAAAAAAATTTGTCGCCACTGAACATATAAGTACCAATAACACTTGCATTTGACCCGGTTTCGCGTGTGCACCGTGTCGCGTGCCAGAGAATATGCTTTGTGGCACATCTCTCCTTTCTTATATATGCAAAATCTAGGTTTAAGGAAACATAATGGTGATCGAGTGATGTAACATTACAGAAGAGGCTTTTGTGGAATTTTTATCTCCTAAAAAATCCCATTTTTTGAAGATTATTTTTCGAGAATACATCGTTTCGAGAAAAAAAAAAAACTTATTTCCAGCTGCTAGACTGCATTTTTTTGAAAGCCTCAGCTCTGAAAGTAACCTCGATCTCTGGACAGGAATCTACATAGCACTTTTTTCTAACGGAAAGGTGATGAGGGGCTTGATGTCACATTAATTAGTCCATTGTTTCAACGACAGTGATTGTTCATTAAAAATTTGATTCAGTGAACCTGATACAAAAAGATTGAATTTTACTGAAGCGTTCTCTAATCAGTAAGAAGGACTTGTTGAATCTGAAAGGATCTCAAAATTAGATTTTTGAGGTTTTAAAAACAGTCGATCTTATGAATTACTTTTGTCTACCAGCCGAAATTCAGCGACTGAATAGTGGTGATGGACCAGTGTCATTGTACACAATGCCATCACTACATACGCCTCCCTCCTTGCTTCAGTGCAGGGCTTAATATAGGGCGGGAATCACTGACGAGGAGACCGAAACCTCCAAAACACCGGTGTATGACCCTGGCGTACCAACCTCGCTGAGTCTTAAAGCATTCTTTTTTGAAATTATCTAAAATTCTTTCTTCTTGGCTTAACCATAAAAAGCGCCTAGGAAATCTTTGTTAAATATTACATTGTTAAACCCTATTAGATTATAGCACCTTCAGTAGTGTTGCTATCAAAAGAGATTTTCCAAAAATCAGACACATTTTTGAGTTCTTCGAAACTTCTGCTATCGAATGAGTGTTAGCACTCTAAGGAGGGGTTTTGTCAAGCGAAATATAAGTTGAATAAGATAAAAACATGTGCTCTTGTGAAACATGACTTTATTTTGGATTTTACAGCGCCATAATATGGTGTTTAAGAAATTGGCCATGTGCTGCTGTAGCCAGAGATTCAAGCTTTCAATTGATTACTAACACTGCTATGAGAGGTTATTGTTCTGCGGATGAGTTAATAGATTTGTCGCCGTCTAACATATAAATACCGAAAAACACATTCCATTTTGACATTCTGGTGCTTCAGACTTGTAATTCAAAGTTTGTACAGCTAGTAGCGTTACAATAGTTCTCGAAAGTTGGCCCGAGAGTTGAGTCTACAGCTGCGTACACAATGTATTTTGAGTGGGGAGTGGTGCGAAATTGTTGATGAAAGGTAAAAGTCGACTTGCTTCTGCACTCAAGTATACGTCGCATTGAACACCTTCTCATCGCTCATCAAAGGTGTGGTTTCAAACTACAGCATTTTCCTTGAGCTCCTACAGATGATCTTTCGTCTTTCGAATTATGTTAATCTTTACCGCTCGTGTCCTTAACCAAAGGAGCATCTGTAACGAATGCGCTGTTTTTCACAGTGTTACCGGCTTTATCACCAACCTTCTCATTGTCACAGTTTCTCAAAAAGCAGTCGAGCAAAGTTTCTTAACTTTTATCTGCAGGTATGACTGAACTTTGACATAGAAAAATCATTTAGACACAGTATTACAACCGTAAAAAAAAAGTGGCTCTGCAGTAGTAAGCACTTTTATTTAACCGCTTTAGCGGTGATAAGATTTCATAAATATACCCAATTATGTAGAGTGATGCGCAGAACTTTCGCATCAGGCGGGACTTAAATCCACATATTACTCTATGCGGTAGCGCGTGCTAACCTGTTACACCACTGACGCCCGCCTTTTACGCACCGCTCTTTCTACGCTACAGGGCATCTATCTGTCAGCCGCCAGCCGTCAGCGGCCTGGCTCGAGTAGTCGGTATCGACAGTGAGCCCAGTCAAGCTGACAGATATTGGGCATTGATGATCAAAACGGAAATATTCTTATTTAACCGCTTTGGCGCTTGCAAGATTTCATAAATATACCCCCGTCTCGCTTGACGCGAAAGTTTTGCGCATTACTACACATGACTGGGTAGCTTTACAATAGTCGGCAAGTTTTGAAAGTTCCTGTACGAAATTTTTGGTATAGGTGATGGAGCATACACACTGAAAGCAGTGGATTGACCACAAGGTCTCTAATGTTGCTAGTTCGTTGAAACTGCTGCAGGTGGTTACACTGAGCTCTTTGTAAAGGCAGCAGGGCATCGTCAGAGCACTAAAACTGGTGTTAGTAACTAATAACTGGTGTTAGTTTTCACTAAAACTGGTGTTAGTAAAAATTCAGAGAAGGCTGCAGCGATGAAAAGTGCTTGTAGTGAAGGGTATTAGTGATAAAAAGTGATTACTCGAGGAGCGATAGAACGAGTTTTGTTTTGCAACCGTATTCGGTTGAGCAAATATTTCTGGATAGTTTTTGAATGTTTCATTTTCTAACGCTTTGTGTTGCTTTTATATTGGTAATCTTGTATATATTTATCTAACTCATTGATTTAAGCTTCAAAATAGCTCTTGACAGTATGATTTGTGTGTGCTGATCCGCCATTATGAATAAAAAACTTGATCATTCTTAGAGCCGCCGATGAGATAAGTGAGAGTGATGGTGTTGCTACGGCGACAAAGTCGGCAATGGGGTGATGGTTTAAGCAATTCAAAAAAGGCAATTTTGATTTCGAAATGATGACTCGTTTTTGCCGACCATCTGTTTTGAATGAAAATGACGTTTTAGTCGCCTTGGATGCTGAGCCTTTATCTAGCATCCGTAATGTTGGCTGAAAAGTTTGGTTTTTCGCAGTGGACCGTTGTCAACAAGATGTATCGATTTGAATTTGTCCACAATAGGCCTCGTCAGGGTCCGAATGGGCTTTCGATCCTGGCCTCTTTCGATCAATGCAGCACTGTTTGAATGGCCGTGGACTGCAATCATTTAGTGTAGTTGAAGAAAAATGCCAAAAGCCTTTCAATTCTAATGAGCCACAGTGGTGCTTCGACTGGAGCCGAAATCTTAAAGAATGATGGTAGAAAGTCTTACAATGGTGGCTTACCCTGAATGATAGTTATTATATGAAAATCGAGAAACCTTAGCTTGATTAGCTGACGCGATGTTGATAAATTAGTCGTAGAAGTTCGGCTGACGTTTCGGCGACCCGCCTTCTTCAGAGCCTGAGCGTATGTAGTAATAGTCTATTTAAATGATTCGGATGGTCTTATTTATATGCTGACTAGGTTAAGTTAGAATATTAAATAAAGAAACGGAAGTGAAGAGGAAATGGACAAATGTTTTGAAATCTTGAACGGACAGTCAGAGCATACAAAATTTACGCGAGAAAGTCCAAACGGGAGCTGGCTTTCATTCTGAAACATCAAAGTAAAGATCTTGGGTAGTGGCTATAGTGCAAAATGGTATCGAAAACCAAGTAACAAAAACATTTTGGTCAATCACCATTTCTCTCATCCTTCACACATAAAAAAAATCGCTAATTAAAAACATGTTTCGAACGGCTAAAATGGTGTGCACAGGAGAAAAGAAAAGGAACGAATCATTAGACTTGGCAACAAAAATTGCCATTTCCAACGGTTACAAAACATCTGCTACTTGGGAATATTCAAAAAGTTAAATTAGGTCCCGAAAGAACAATACTCCGTCTCTGAATAAGGTTACCTTCAAACTGATATTTATATCAAACAAAATTAGTAGCGCTGCTAAAAGGTGCCTAAAAAAATGCGGTGAAAATTCCGTTATAGTTATCGAAATCCCAGCTCTCAACCTACGCCATCAGCTGATCCGCAATAGACTTTATGATCGATTATACAACACCAAAAACTGTATGATCTGCCTTATGGAAATGAGAAGGATTGTGTGAGATCGGACACAATTTATTTACTAACATGTAAAACATGCGGGGAGGAATATATAGGCGAAACGGTAGACCATTTTTCATCCGCATGAAAGAACATCTAGATAGTAAATCTAGAATAGATGAAACGAAACCTTTAGAATTACATGGGGCGCAAAAACACAACAACAACGATTTTGATATGACTGTCACAATCCTAGCGCAGGAATCAAAAACATCTACGCGCACGACTCTTGAGCATTTTGGATAAACGCCCAAAATGCCGAAATGAACAGGAAGGGCGAATGCGTCTCACCATCACACGAGATCTCGCGCCCTTTCTTCATTTGATCGCCTAATTTGACTTACGCAGCATATAAATAATACCATCCGAATCATTCAAATAGACTAATACTACATACGCTTAGGCTCTGAAGAAGGCGGGTCGCCGAAATGTCAGCCGAACTTTTACGATTACTTTATCAACCTCGCGTCGCTAATCAAGATAAGTTTTTTTCGATTTTCATATAACAATTGATTATGCCGAGGTATATAGAAAGTCGAACTTCTGAGTAAGAATGATAGTTATTATTGTTTTAGCTGCCGATTTTCGTCTTAAAATGCAACTTTCAAAACTCTCCAAAACTTTTTCCTTAACCTTATGGTTTTGCCTATCGCACTCATTATCGTTGGTTATACCATTATGACATCATGATACTGCACTGCACTGCATGTCACGAATTCGAATTCGTTTCTTATCCTTTACGGTGATCTACGTTGAGAGTTCTGCTTTCTCATTTCATTTATTTTTAACTTTGTTCAATTTACAAATACTTCAATCTGCGTGGCCTTGGACATTGATGGCCTTACCTTAACATCCATATTGCTTGTTGTACTGACTTTACTGAAGGCTGACCTGTTCCGTGCGTAAGCCGGTAAATCTAAGTTGTGTCATGTCAACGAGGATTAAACGATCCCCTCAGCATTGTCATATTAGCCACCTGTTCCTTTTGTCTCAGGCGATCATAGAGAGCTATCAACTATACCGTCTATACACAATGATATCTTAAAGTCATCATTTCCACTTCGCTTATCTGCGCTTTGTCAAAAAAGGATGGCTCACTTCCGCGCTTTAATTGTCATAACCTGTATCCCAGAACATAATTTCACTCTGTGTGTTCTACAATGTATAATATCATACGAACAGCAGATTGGTGGCCTCGTTTCTTATAGAGCATAAAGTGCAAGATAGATATTAACGCCTTTTCAACAAACTGGAACCAGTGAAAGAAGATTTTTCTAAGATTGCAAAATCTTTGCAGATATTGTCGGCTGAAAATACGACAGAAATACCGAGGCGTTTATTGTTGAAAACTGATTCGTGCCAACCGTTGGGCAACGACGTTGAAAATTCTGCGTGGCATGCGACGCAGTCACGCGGGCTACAAAGACAATGAGGTAGTTTTTTAATGAAATTCGAATTTTGATTGTCATTAAAAGAACTTTCATCGCCAATAAATGGTTGAATATAATATAATAAAAGCTTTCCGTGGTAGGAACAATGGCAGTACTTCCTCCTAGAATCCTGGATTAAAGGAAAAAGCCATACTTATATAAACGCGATGTTTTAAGCTGTCATTGGTCATTTCTATGCTGTTTCATGCATGTCCATTCATATTTCAATCATATCTGTCTTTTACTTAACATGATGACATCTTTTAATTTCCACTATTTGTCGCAAGTAATAATTAAGTCATTAGTCACTTTCTCAGTTTGTTCTTTGTAATTAAGAATTGTGATTAAAATCTATCAGTTTTGAAACTATTCCATTTCATAAAATAGCTCGACGTCATGATAATGACTGATAGTGAGAATTTGATTAGTTGTTTGCTAAAAATGATGCTGCGCACTGCCATCTCATCAAAAACCTTCAATAATTTCTCTACTACCAGTAAACTTCTGGAGTTCGAACTTATTCGAATTACAGAAATATTTCATTTTATCGTTCTATGGCAAATAGCTCCTTAATATCCGAGTTTATTTCGTACTACTAGCACATTTTTTGTGATGATTTGGCACTGGACGTTGACACCGTTTACCCTCACTACGTATTCTATCTAGTACGTTAAGCAGTGAAATAGAGACTTCGTTGTTGCGCAACTGCTTTCGATGGATATCATTTTCACCAATAGGAATTATCTCTCTACCGTAGTTTCGGCTTCCATCTAACACGTTTAAACAAAAGTTTGATTTTCTATCCTTTCGTTACAAATTGATAAAATTATACTTTTCTCACACATATGGCTTGTTGATTTCTTCGAATTATTCATAGTTCAAGGATGCGAGAAGGAGTCGGGTTTTATTTAAGTTATGGAACATCTCTGAGCGAAAAGCGATTTGCGTATAAGTGACTATTTTCAACTGAACTTCTTGAGTATCAAGAAAATGTAAGGCAGATTGCGCACTGTTTTCGAAGTCGTATTCCACAGTGCTTCCAATCGGTCACTCGGTGTTTACTGTCTTTGGAGGTCCACTCTGGAAAGTGATCGACAGAGCAGATCGAAAATTTGGTGCTGATCTTTTATGGCAGCGTCAATTAAGGCATCCTGTAAAAGAGTATTCATCGCTGTTATCTGAAGAATGTATGACTATCTGATAGCATAAACTAGGTAAATTTCAAAGGTGTATTTTGTTTCTCATATTGTTTGTTTTTGACGCCGTACCAGTCAAAACTTTGTTACACATTTGAAGATTTCTTGCCTGATAAAAGTTTCTTTTATAACAAAATTTCAATCATTAGATAGAGCGAATTTTTTTATGAGAAAATGTGTTTGTTCTCTAGCTCTTTAGAGCTCTGCAATTCGCACAAGAAGAGTGAGTTTCACACATCTGAAATATCGCTGTTTTTCGCACCCCTTCAGAAAAAATGGGTGTTTTTCAAATTCTCAAGTTGTTTCATAGCTTAATCAATAGCTAAAATTTGGAAAATTTGACCGATATACTTTGTTCCGAAAAATACCTTTCAGTTCGCTGTAACAACCAAAATAAAACTATTTTTCACGCTTGAGGCATTTCAAAGCGTCTTTCGTCGGGGAGAGTATTTCCCTCAGACTTCTAGAAACCATCCGAAGCCTAAATTCTGCTGATTCCAGTGGTGCATTTAATTTTTCGAAAAGGCTTCTTAGTGAGTTGTGATAAGCTAGGACGCGTAATGCAGCGACGGCATCTGGCCATCACGCATAGCCAGGTATGTGAATGGGATTTCGCAATACTGGTTCCTGCTTGACGAACCATCTCATCATTCCCCACATTGACTAGTCATTAGAAGCCAGCTGCTTTCAACTGTCTTCTGATTCTCATCTATTTCACTTAATCATGAGCATTTTTGCTTCGCCAAGCACTAAAAAGAAGCCGTCATGCTCCTGCAAAAATATGGCGTGCAACTATCCAAACGTCTGTGCAAAAAAGGATATCTATTAAAGCTTCAGTTCGATTCAGAAATTGCTTGGCGATGTTACAAGCGTAGTTGTCGTTATAAGGTCAATATTAGAGTCGAAAATTGGTTCGGAAACAGTCGTCTTTCTTTGTTACTGCTCTCTGTTTCCTCCACGGTTGGAGTGAAAAGTCAACGTTGCTCAAATGGTTCAAGATTTGAAGCACGATAAATTATCTCGACAAATCTTCTTTTCTGAGAAAAACACTGATATGTAGCAAAAAATTCAAAAACGTCAAAGAGATTTCTGATTTTAATCAAAAAATTTACATATAATTTATGCAGCGGATTGGTATTACAGCTGTACACACACCCTAGCCGACTAGAAGTGCTCACTGAGTTTGAAACCCAATTCCTTCGGTCGTTACAAAGATCAAAAAATTCTTTCACGAAAGCCAAATATATCATTTTAATTGGAAAGATATTCTTTATCTCATAATTGAAACTTCATTACAACAAAGCTTTTAACTTTTGCCTCAAGTGTTTTCTTAAGACCACAGCTCAAAATTCAATATGCCTTGCAATAATTTTTGAGCCACGCATGTCAGTGATCTGTTAAACAGTGTTTGACTTATAGAGCCCGATACACGTGTTTCGATCTTGCGATCTCGTCAGTCGGACAGTTACCCTTTCTCGTGTGCTGCTAATCCCTGTGGGTGCTCCAGTCCCCACACTAAGAGGTGGCGACGACGAACGCTTTACACTGTATGCCCAGTGAAAAACTCACCAAGCACTGAGTGTTATACACTCGATTGTTCGTGGCTATATATTCAATGTATCATAACTTTCGTTTCGAGTGCTTTCTTAAGATCACAGCTCAAAATTCAGCATGCCTTGCAATCATTTTAGAGCCACGCATGTCAGTGGTCTGTCAAACAGAGCTCTATAAGTCAGCTTGTAGTCGCTACACCCTGTGAACCGGCACGCCGAGATAACACTCTTCATTCAAACGGATAAACGCGCTGCTAGTGTGGTCAAATCCTGAAGCGAATTGTGGTTGGAGCACAATTCATACTACAACAATAATACAGTGAGGTATTATTGGCCATTCAAATTTAAGCTGAAAACTAACCAAGATTGAAATCAAAGATCCTATTTTTAACGCAAAAGGGCGAGGATGTAGCGCAGTACTTAGAGGTCTCTCACAGTAACCACGTCGTCGATGGATCATCCTACGCTCTACCTCACTAAGCCTTCTATCTCTTCGAGGCCGCCCAATCGGTAAAAAACATTGCTGGAAGAATAGCAGGACTGACCAGATGTATCAGCAAGATACTTTGCGTTATTTCAAAGGCTATAAATGCATTCAGTCATTTATTGGAATGCTTTGTGAAGTTTAATGCACGGCAAATGCATGGGATAGCTTCATCCTTATGGTAGAAGAAATCTGGAAATCTGAGTTGTATCAAACCAAGTTCAAGGGCGAACTGATCTGGAAATCGATCGTTATCTGGAAGTGGGGGTAGAGAGTAAGCGACGACAACAGCAGCTTCAACGTACTAATGATGTTTTAAAATCCGCGCATTTCATAAATAATTATCTTTGAATTTGATTAAATGAACAAAGGTAAAGAGAGTGATATCCGAGTTGCGCAGAGGACAGCCAAAAAGAGGCATGATTTATGTGCTGATTTGATTCAGTGCTAGCGGCAATTCGAGACCGAATTTGCTCCGACCTTTTGGTGACGCCGTACGTATAGATTTCGATGCTCACGATACTGTAATTGTGGTCCTCATATTATTTTTCAAATCTACTGAAAGCCTTTTGAGCCCTTTTCCTACTTTTTGAACCGAAAAACTGAACATTGATCTCAATAAATCAATATATCGTACCTTCACAAAATAATCTTTGCCGAATAAATAGTGATCAAAAGCAGTGACCAGTAAAGTTGTGACTGGCTGTCCCATAAAAGGTAAATTGTCCGCATAACTAATCAATATGTATTCTTCTTGTTGATAAGCTAGCACGATGTCGATAAAGAACCATATCGTGAAGAAAAGAATGTTTTTTTAGAAGAATTAGTGGCATTCCGTCTACATTTCTCAGCAAAGGAGGTGTCGTAGGCTTGTCATAAGAAAGAACTGATCAAAATCAGTGAAAAAATGCATAAATTTGTAAACTTATTAGTAATTTAGCAGAGAAGCAAAAGAGTAAATTGGTAAAGTCGAAGTTTCAGACGATAACCATACGTTGGCCGTCATTAACAATGACCAATCATTAGTCAAAAAGAAAACGCTGAGATGACTTACGTATGAATGACGTCACATTTCTTCCAAAACCAAAGACTAGCCGAACAAAATTTGAGAGGCAAACATGAGGAAGTATATTTGTGGAGATGAAGAACTTAAGAGAGGCGTCTAACTTATTGGTAGGAGGTATTGTGAAAGAGACATGTGATCGTTTGTTCGATGACGCTACCCCTATTAGTCACGTCGTTCATCACGCCGGGGTTGACATATTTGATTTTGGATTCGAGAGGAGAGATGCAGAAGATGCGAGGCTGCCCCTGGGCGGCTTCGAGGGGACCCTCACCACTTGGTGTCTCTGTTCGGGGCCTTACTCTGTCCTTTCTTCTCGACGTGTCTTTCGGTTCCCTGCTGCCCTTCTGGGTCGTCTTATTCGCTCTGTATCTGGGGGGTCGCGGGCTGGTAGTGAATCCATACCCGGAGGTCGCGCTGCTTAAATCTGTCAGGG
>JAHQIW010005064.1:0-27016 GCA_019055375.1 Parelaphostrongylus tenuis
AATTATATCGGAATCATAAACAGAAATCTTGAACAGATTTTTCAGCATGAAGGATTTCCCAGTTCTACAGGGCAATTCCTCAGCAAGGAGCATTATGGTCAGCCCTCATGAGGGTAAAGAAATTGGGGGGACATCTCATGAAGTGCAAAATTTTTTCAGTCTTTCTTGATCTAAATGCCGTATCATTCAGAAAAAATGGAAACGGCACGAAAAGATTGATTCAGCGACGATAATGGTAGTGCTCGGGCAATGATTTCGGATAGTCCTTCGAAGAAATAGCCATAATAATGACATTGGATTTATTTTATTTCTTTATTGTACTCAGTAGCGTTTGTGACCATAATGGCGTAATGAGCTCTCATCAAGAGAAATTCTGGCTCAATTCCGGGTGCATACATCTTAAAAACTATGCTTTTTTAATCTGATAAGGATATGACATATTTTGAGCCCTAGGTCTAGTGCTATATAGGCGCCTATTTCGTCCTATTGGGACTCATCAGTAGCACCCTCCCTCGGTTCCGTCGATCCCTTGAGGTGAAGTAATCCTCTAAAGGAACCGACGCCGAGTAAAATTAAGCACCCAAAGTAGGATGATGGTATTACCTGACTTTGTGGTGACCGACAGTCGAGCTTACGGCTTTTAAAAATGAACTATACTTCAGATATCGACTGCTTTGACTCGGTGCTACTGATGAGTCCCAATAGGACGAAATAGGCGCCTATATAGCACTAGACCTATGGCTCAAATATGTCATATCCTTATCAGATTAAATTATTTTGAGCGGGTCTGTAAAAAAGCAGTCGATAGCAGAACTCTGCTTTTTATCTCCACGGATCACGCTGCTGTGTGAGTAATATCAGCTTTGGCGCTCTATAAAGCTATTTTCGTCTCTGGTAAATCATAGAGGTATAGTCACCGTGAAGTCTACTTAGTGATGTGATATGGTGTCGTCGCGTATCTTGTACAGTTCAATCATGTTCATTCTTTGTGTGGTCACAATATTATTAGTTTTTTCCCAAGATTTGCGATACTATGTCAAAGTCATATTTCATATCCACTGATCTATATTTCATCTTTGAGAAACGGTTTTTAGCAAGTGTAGCGAATTAAAAAGGCCTATTCATGAATACGCTTTGGTATGAAATCTATGCTTAGCAAACTATCTATTCAGTACTAAAAATATAGCAGAAAAGAATCTACACAGTAATTAGGTTAGGAACATGCGTAGGAAATGAAGTAAAGGCGCACAGTTCAAAACTCTCATTAGCGTGTATATCGGAACTATTTCAAATAATCGTGGCAGATTCGATAAGGGAGTGGAAGTTGGTCATAAACCAATGCAGGAAAAAGAGTGGCATCAATGTAAGATGTGTGCACCATATTGCTTCTTTACGTTTGAATCTGGAATTGAATAAACACTTTGGCTAATCGTGATGTTATTTTTGAGCCATGCATGAGAATAGCTATGGGCACATTTACAGTGCAAGATTCGTGTATCGCCTTTTCAGCCTCGTCACTTGCGAGTTGCCTTCCAGTTCAGTCAGTTCCGATAGATCAGGCATAGTGAGAATTGAACGAGGTCTCAAGAAGCAAGCGAAAGGAATGATATTTCACAATTACTAGCCAAGAGCAATCGAATGTACAGCACTCCCGTTTGGTAATTTTATCACTCCACGGAGCGTGTAAGTATGCGACGTCGGCTCCTCTTAGCAGGAGATTTCTCATCTTGGAATTGACTGTACCGAAAGGTACCGTAGAGCTGACGAGACTTAAAGGTCGAAATACGTGTGTTGTACTGTGTGAGTGCCCATAACAGACCTCATGCATGGCTCAAAATAACTATCAGCCATAAGGCAACCTGAACGAGGTCTCAAAAGCACTCAAAAGGAGAACTTTGGCTATTATTAGGAAAAATAACGAATTAGTGATTGCAGGTAGGAGTATTTGGTTTGGTGCATAATGGTAAAGAAAATCATCGAGAACCTAAATATTCTACTTGCTTTGCTTTTTAAATTGCAGGAATGACAATGCTGAGGGTATTTATTCTAAAAATCTAGTATTATTGTAAAAATGTCTTTCAATCACCTGAAACAAGAGTATCATCGTTGATATTCCACAAAGTGGATAATCGAAGGAGAGAAATTGTTAAGAACGAACGCCGAAGATCGGTAAAGTCGATTCCACCCAGCTGGTATGAACAATATCGGATATAGGTAGAACTGGCAGACATTACTTTTCTTGTCGACAGATTACCATTCTTTGGTGCTGATTCTGTATGATAAGGGCCAGTGGCCGAGAAAATGCACTGATGATGGCGAAACAATCGAAACACGCGTATGCCCAAACTGGTGCCACGAATGAAATATAATATAACAAACCTCGAAAGGCAACTGGAAACATTCCTAAAGACGATATTTAAATGTCTTAATCGAGGTTTTGAGAAACAATTGATTGAAGAAGGAAAGAAAAAAAAAGATTTAATCTCTTCTCCACCTTTCTACCTAAATTTTGATTCAATCAGATAATTTCTTTTAATTAACAGCAGCAAATGGTCCAGCGAAGCCTTACAACTCGATATTTAACAGATCTATTTAGCTAAGCCTCAGCATCTCCGTTCATGCTCTGTACCCTTCTCGCTTATTACTTTTATTTTATAGCTATATTTTATGAGCTATTGACTGAATACGAAAGTCTAGCAAGAAATTTTGAGTAGAAAAAATTAAACCACCATAAAACGTAGTAGCTCGGAATGTATGAAATATGGGCATGTAATGTACACAGTTATATGTACTTATACATACATGTATAGTTGAACGGATATATTTTTAGCCCTTATAGCCTTTATTTGATCCGCCATCACAGTGTTTTTTTCACTGTGCGGATCCCAATACTTCTTGCATTCAATTCGTTTCGCCTTCTTGTTGAACGACTTAGAATACTGGTCGAGTCTCCTTGCAGTCTCAGGAATAGCTTGCTGTGGCGTTCCATACGACGTTGTTGTTGACTGCCGGAGAGAAGTGGGGGGGGCTCGTGAACAGCATCACAACCATTCGGCCACGGCGCCCGAATGCATATGTATGCATGCAATACCAATGCTACATACAAATATCTTTTGCCACATAGAAACAATAGTACTTATGCAGGCATTATCCCTTAATTTGATCATAACTACTCGAGGCATAATTCTGGTGAGTTGGAGTTTTTGTTCCCACAAATATCAGCTTCGATGACATGCGAATTTGTCTTGTAATTCTTACCAAGTGCGCTATTTCATAAGACCTAGGCGTTTAGCAATGTGTGACCATATTACGGCTGAGTTGCCAATATTAGACTGGAAAAGTTTTGTGGCACCTTTATAAATTCAAAATTTATGCGTGGAATTCCGAACAAGACAGTAAAAATTGTTATTCGAAATAAAGGCCGTCGTTTTCTACAACTTTTTGCCATCAGTCCACCAAGTTTCGGATTGGTCAAAATACCATTCCTTCGGTTATCCAGTTATCCAGTGGATTTTTGAGCAGTTGGAGATAAATTTTGACTCTTTCGGCCGCTTGTGCTTCAGTAAGTTCTTGCGGATCTTGTCCCCACTTCTTGTGGACAAAATCAAACTGATGAAGATGAGTTAGCACAGTTGTATGAGAAACATTAAGTATGGGCACTTGACGGCGGTTCATCTTCCAAACCGCCAATCAAATCTTCGTTGCTCGACTTTGCTGAACGTTCTGAACGGCTCGGCGTCGAGGTCAAGATCATCGGCATTAAAGCGTTGAAACCAGGGTTCAGCAGCAAATTTCCTTGTTGTGCCTTCCTCTTCAACTTCGTTGCTTTTAATCAACTGCAGCTCGCTGTATAAGACCTTTTCTACGACAATGACGCAATAAACGATTGTATCGTTGGGTGCGAAGGAGACTTGCAAACAAAGTGAAAATGAAGACGAATAATATCTAGATCTTCAGCGGGAAAATCCCACATTAGAAAGTGTAGTATTCCCATGATATGCATGGGAGTTACCTCATGCTTATTAAGGTGGCCTAAAACTTTCTTTCCAACTGTAGTGTTTACATAAATTTGCGCTCTATATACCAAGCACTGGTTCTAGCGAATACGCTTTCTATTCCTACTTCCTAAGGTTGCACAGCTAAGAATAAACGTATTTCAAATAAAATGCACAACAGCTGTAGCATACGCAATTGCATGTTTCATATGAAAATTGCATTGTGATCATTCCGCATCCTTCCTACATGTAGGAATTATTGAAACCATCTAAGCAATATTATTGGTCCACTTGTGTCTACTACTAACTGCGTGCTATGTATGCTGCCTGCTTCAGCAAATCAAAATCTTGATGGGGATGCAATCTCGAAAATCAGTTGGTTAGAACCAAATTGATTGTTCGTCGAAGAGCTGCTTGAGATCAACTTTATTGGACTAGATTTTTGGGGTATTTAGTAAAAATGACTAAATATTTGAATGCGATGCGATATAGCAGAGAATAATTGCCCGAGGTGTCTTGCAATACAGATGTTGCTGATGATGCGATAATGCTCCCAGAGCTCACCAAGCCTTCTATCTCTCCGTGCTCAGCGTTCTATCACACTCGAACGGGAGAATAGCAGAACTGACTTGATACATCATTCCCCGAGAGCTTTATCTACCTTTTAATGTGCTGCACGTTTAGGCTTTGGGGATGGATATATCATCGGATAAAGATATACCGTAGAAGACAGAAGTTTATACGGGAGATAGAAGTTTCAAAAAAGACAATTCCTATTTGCAAGACAAATCCACACTGAGCCTTTCACACTACCTTTGAAAGATGCGATCAGCCATCAGTTTGTTACGTTAGGTTTATCTCAAGCTTCCAGTCGTTCCTTTTCTTGTAAGATTAAGATCGATTTCAAAGAGTATAAGGTTTGAAGCTTTCCGTGCACTCAGAAGAAATTCTCCTAAATTCCAAAATCAAACAGACATCGCAAACACTTTCACTTCTAACGATGCCGCATCAACTGATTTGGATCGATTATTGAGCAACTCCAAAGGTTGCTAATAAATCCGCTTATTGACACTGCTCAATGTGACCTAGTGTCTCGAGAAGAATCGAAAGCATGACACTTTCTGTCTTCTCTCAAAATGTATTGCTTGTAATGGTAAGCTCCAGCACACACTGTCACAGCAAAAACTAGGCTGAGGGAAGGTCCCTTAATACCCACAAAAATTCAAATTTTATGTTTGTTCAACACTGCATGGGATATTGTAATTTAATGGGAATCTCTCAGGAATATTTCCATGAGAAACTCCCACGACAACGCTAGTTATAGTGATTCAAATCTTAATTTACTTACAGCGCACGCTGTTCCAACAAGACGATGTCAAAGTCCACACCTCAAAGAAGACTAAAAAAAAGTCTGATGACTTGGAGTTAGCCGAGGACTTGCCTCACCTAACCTTCTTTCGCGCTCAATTGAACGTTCCCTTTGTGGAGGCCGATTTAAGGCATTTGATCAAGTTGAATAGGCATCTCAGGACTTTTTTATTTCAAAGTCTAAGGATTGGTGTTTTGAGCAAATCCGGAAGTTTGCAGGTCGTTGGCAGATTATCGTGGATCATGATGATCTTCATTTCGAAGAATAATTATAGCTGCTTTTGATTGGGATGATGCATGAACTTTGAAATTTTTGGGGTTGTTAAGAAACTTTCTTCTTAACCTTACATTACCTCTGTGAGAAAAATGAATAAAAATATCGAGCAGACCGTTTTGTGGTAATGATTTATCAGTTACACCTTGCAATTCCTCAGCGAGGAATATCCTGACCGAAATAAACTCCGCTTTGCATGGCTGCTCTTTTGCACAAAACAGGTCAACTGTCCTATGCAGTAAAATCATTAATAGACACCGTATGATGTCTAAATTTCCTCAGTTTATCTCATAAAGGGTAAAACGTCATATAGTCCGGAAAATGGATGGCCACTGAACATTTGATTCTGTGGATGATGGTGCAACTGCTGTGAGATGATTTGGGAATCATCATAATGGGCATATGGCCATAGCAATAGAAATTGGATTCCTCTGTATTATCATGGTTTCAGTTGCGCTTGTGAAGTGCACATTGAACTCTCATTTGAAAACGCTATAGAACGCTTTCCAGATGTCACATATCTCGTCGACGGCCATGTTTTTTTTTTGCTACAAAAAACACTGCATCATTTGTCTACACAGCTATCATAATGGAACTGTCCAAGAAAGAAATTAGTCTGCTGCTCTACACCCGTTTTAAATTCGGTGTCAACGCTTCTGAGGCTATGGACAAATCTACAGGGCGTATGACGACGAAATTTTCAACGTCCATACGGCTCGGCGCAGCCTCAAGACATTAAAGAATAAAGGATAAAGCTCTCGGTGCTGATCAGTCTCTGAGGTATGGGCCATGCATTCGTCTTCGATTTTTAGCTTCGTATGACGGGATTGAATGCATATCTGGCCTATACAATGACTCGCGGTGGCCACCCGCTGTACCAAGTCAGTGCTGCTTATCCTCGCAACCAAATCTGAGACCAGTCCGGTACCAATTTAGCGACTCCGGAGGGATGAATGGCTTAATGAGCCATAAGCGCGAGATCGAACCTTTGAGCTTGTGTGCGACGCAGAGTACCTAATCACCGCGACACATTCGCTTTTATATATATATATATATATATATATATATGTATATATGTATATATATATATATATATATAGAGCCTTTCATGAGGTTTGTTATGGCACTTATACAGTGCTAGACAGGTGTCACAGCATTGCAGCCTCATTAGTAGCACAGTTCCCTTCGTTCAGCCAATCACTTGCAAGGGGAAAGATTCCGTAGATATAGAGGAATCGACAACTAACATATTACACTGCACTTTTTGTGGTAGAGCCACCCGACACAACCACTGCAGAGGTATTACAATATCCGTTTCATCAGCCTCGAAATCTACTGTAAAACACTGCAATGTATATATGTAGGGTAACTCCCCCTACAAGGAATTGGTTGAGATGGAAGGCACTGTGCTAGTGACGACTCTAAAAGGCCGAAATGCACGGCTGGCACTATGCAAGCGCCATAACAGATCTCACGAAAGGCTTAAAATATGTTATCAGATTCAGTATTGTTTTGAGGAATATCCTAAGAAAAAAAGCCGGAAAGAAAGATATTATAATTTGTGTTTTGTTTGAGCTTTTCTTCACATAAATTTTTATAGGGGTTCGAAAATATGACAGGATTTTTTACACAGCCTATTAGCAACCGTGGTGAGCATAGCAGTCATTTTATATCTCCTGCAAATTGCAAAACTATAAGCACCACCTTGAAAATTCCACTTATTGACATGATAGCGTTAACGTTATAGTATCTGCCGCATTTTCGTATAGTTCTGATAAAACCGAAGAGCAACTGTTTATTCACCTCAGCATCCTTCAATAAAATCTTGTATCCTTGTTGGGCCAAACAAAAGGCCGCTTCCAGCAATAGCGTATCAAAACTCGAAGGTCAATTTTGTCCATCGTCATCATGTCATACTCAAGAGAAAATTTAAATCTGATGCACTATAACTGGCATGGTTTCTCCTGGGCATTTCCTGCAGAAATATTTGTGGGATATTCCTATAAATTGACGATAACTGATACCGTATGAAACAAACATAAATCTGAATTTTTCTCGGGTGTTGAAGAACTTTCTTCTCAGCCTAGTAATACCATTTATTTAAAAAGCTGACGTTTTAGCGATTCGCCTCTAAAGCGTAAGCAGATCAGGTTTCACAGCCGACTCTGCCAAACATCCCAGTTACTTTATCAGAAAAATCTCCAAACCACGAATGGAGAGACGACAGACGAGAACGAAAAGATGAGATGGATATTTGCTATCAACCGTAACCCATCCGCTGAAAAAATGATGAAAAGACGATTTCACGTACTATAACCATAGCGTTTCCATCCCTCATATAATGTAGGGTTCAGTATGGAGCATGTGCCACTGATGAAACGGGAGGTATTGTTGAAAGTACGTCTCGAGCTGGCATGCCAACCTCGAATAGACCCTAAACATTTTCGCAGATTATAAAGATGTACAGTTTGAAAACGTGTAATAGCGTACCTATTGAAATTACCTAAATGGTCGCGAAAGATTTGAAAACGGGTATTGAAGCTGAACATTTATCAAAACAAGATGGCAAACGATTCTTATATGAAACACAAGCTGCCATCTTGCTTTTCAATCAATAAAATCAATATTAGGGTATTATTAGGTAGAGTAAAGTGTGTACATTACAGGTGGGAATGCTTGGTTTCTTCTCAAGCGCCATTGCAATACTAACAGCGCGTCACATCCTCCATACGCATATTCTACTCGTTTTCGTCCCCTAGATCTTCAGACTGATAATTTCCTTTAATTTTCTTCGACAAAAAGTTCAGCAATGAAACCAGTATTTAGCAGATCCAGCCAAATTTGAGCTTCAATAAACTATGTTCTCAACTCGCTTTTTTATCGGAGAAAAATGTGGTGAGCAATTTTTGACTTGAGCATTAGACAGCTTCTTTTACACTTTCCACGTTTTGTTCGCCTGAAATCCTCTCTACTCACTTAGGATTAGTCGCACAGTCTATGCTTATCTTGCTATAGACAGAAAGATCATTGTCTTAAACCGAGGCCACTGTGTAAGAACCTTTTTGCACCTTCCCCGTTTTGTTCGTTTGAAATTCTCTATTTATTCATAGATAATTAGTCGCGCATTCTACGCTTATTCCGCTAAGGATTCAGTGTCTTAAATCGAAGTTATTGTATAAGAAATAGAAAATAAATTGTTGAGCGAAAAGTTTTGTGGGATTCTTGGAAGTATCATTTCTGTGCGAAAATTAACAGCATAAAAACAATGATCATCTTTCAAAGTATAGACCACCATTGCTCACGACTTTCTAATATCGTTCTAAAGATTTCGAATATTCTCGAAGCATCATTTTGGCTCCTTTGAAACAAAAAACTCTTGGTTTGCTTCTTCAGCTTCATTAGTTTCAAATCGACGGCTATTCAAAAAGCGTTGCATTGATCGAAAGAGGATATGGTCGGACGGAACACTGTTTAAAATATAGACGGAGTGCGAAAGAACTTTTCTCCAGTAATGGCTGATCAAAACATGCAAATCATGTTGTTAATAGGCATTTTGGAGCTGATATTCATAGTTTAGATAAATTTATAACTACATCGTGTTTGATTATTCTATCCTCAAAACTTACCTCAGTATCATAAGTGTTGTTTAACAAATAACGAAAGTATGGTATGCTAATTGCAAGCAAATCTAGCGGAAATTTATTAATTATTTTTTCAATTCGTATTGAATGCTTTTCATGAAAATTTCCTTACGTTGTTATAGCCAGCTGTCTTGAACAAATTGGATCATGAATTGTGGCATAAACAACTATATTAATCAGAGACAGACATTATTATAAAAACACACTTGCATAGCAATCTTTGGCAGGTGGTTTTCCTTCAGGAGCATTGGAAAGGGGAAAAGAGCCAAGTGGTAAGTGATTCACTCTACCAGAAAGCAATCTTCCCAGTTGATCTCCTCCTTCAACTCTTTCCTGTAGTTATATGGAAACTCCACAACCTGTCTTTCTACAAGATTCTAATGAGATCTTCCATTATATGACATTCACAAAGAAGTCGAAACCCTTAATCAGGAGCTGAAGCATTACGCGAAATAATTGAAGACTGTTGGGACGATGAATACATGGATATAAATCAAAAGCTAGAAGTAGTGAGATCCGCACAACAAAATGTGATAGCTTGATCGTGCAAAATAAAACTAATAAGCACTGAATTAGGACGGCCTCTCGTTACTCTCATTAGAAGTTGGCTTTTAGAGGCTACTTTTTACCATTTCTATTTTAGGTACCCGAAACCACACATAATTCGTTAATAAACGAAAATGGAGACAGGGGTGAACATAGAAAAAAATTCAACGCCATAAAATGTAGTTACTATTCCCCAGATAACTATTATACAACATCGCATGTATCGTGTGTTAACGCTGTCTATTGTGATTCCTTCTACAAATCAGCTCTGCCAGTTGGCTTCACACTATTTTCCTAGGTTGGTTTGAACCTTTGCATCACAGCTTAGGATGAAGATGCTCCATCAATTAATCTGCCATGTCTGTGCCTTTATATCACTTCCCCAACTCTATTTTTTTAATTGAAATTGCTCTTTATAGAAGTAGTGTTATGAACATTACCACTTATCCTTCCAAGTTGTCTCAGCAAGTGTTCCTACGGTCTAAGTTGCGTCTTGACTCTTGTACTCTTTATTCTGTATATCCTCACATGTTATTATTTCAATAGTAGATAACTATGATCGGTTTTGAATATGTTTGAAGATTTTTTTAGTAAAAGCAATGAAATATCTCACGTGGCCAGTTCTGCGAAAACGTATTCAATATTACTCTGATTGGCAATTCAATACTCTCACCTGACTAGACTGACGGTACTCTATCGAACTAGCTGTTATATAAGCGACTAGTGTACGAGGATAGTTTTCAAAGTCTATTGAGAGTTCAGCGGTCATGACAGAATATCACATATGTGCTGCTTAGTGAAATCGCAGTTTTTAGAAAAAGAAGATCGTTACTTTACTTGCCTCAGCTTCATGTTCATCTTCAACATTTTTGTGTTCCTTAGTGTGACTATAGGGTGTGATGGCAGCTTTAAACTATCAGACTGAAAACAGTTTAACTTCATTCCTGATGATGAAATCTTGCTTATTTCCCTTCTTGTAATAGGTTGTGTAAAAAGTTTATGTCGTTTTAAGTTTTTAATGTGATTTTGCCAATATTTTGCTTTCAACAAAAGATAAAAAGTAGAAATCAAAGTACTTCTTACCAGCCTTGATAACTTCTGGCCCTTTCTGAGTAAGAGTCTCCGGTCCACCTGAAGCCATTGCTTTTGTGCCTCGCTTCATAGCATTTTTCCCTACACACCAGTCGCGCATGAGTAGCAAGAGAATTTGTTAACGAGACAGCTCCATCATAGTACAAGAATGGACAAGTTGCATACCAAAATGAAGATAAGAGAATGAGCAATCAAACGGCTTCAAGACCACAATTTTATTGTAAAGGTCATACTGAAAAAGGTCCTTTTGGCAAAGCTATAGAAACTTTTCACATAACCTAATACTTTTGGAAATTCGGTTTATACATTATCGGTGAGCTATCGACAACTTTTTCGTTTCTTCTTTTATTCTTCTAAACGAGCCCAACACCATAGCCAAACCAACTGGTAAGAAGTCCGATCTAAAGATTTGCTGCCGAAAAGTAATTCCGTGGAATCGACATCGTGAAGGCCTGAGTAGCCCTTGCAAGGTAAAGTCAGAAATCCAAGGAAAAGCAATCTGCACAACTAGCAATAGACCAGACTGAGAACCCTTATACTGGGTTTCTCCCGTCGATGGCGACGCGGGTGAGACGACCGGTGAGGCGAAGCAAAATCACGGAATACGCAGAACGTTTCTGAAAGCGGATCTGTTGAACACGCAAACAACACTCCATGGAGACTGTTTCCTATTCTGCACTTACAATGCAATAATGTTCTCCACTGACGCCGATCTTCTCGCATTTCTTGACGCAGCAAGCTGCATGAGACATGTGATTGCCGTACAAGAAACGAAAATTATGAAGACCTACATACGTCGACCTAAACAACGAGACCTTAGTAATTCGAGGAGAAAAGGTCACGTCACGATATGACGGTGGCGTAGGCTTTGTTGTTCACTCGTTCATAACCCAACTCGTCGACTCATATAAAATCCTTTGTCCTTGCTTGCCATCTTTCGACTCCGGCTAAAGCGCTACAGAAACATCAGTAGCATTAGCTGCTACTCACCAACAGATTCAGCTGATGAACACTAATTGGATGCGTGTTGCTATCAGTTGGTGAAAGTTATCCTCAGTGATAAGTCACATTACAAAATTCATTGTGGGGAACTTCAATGCCAGAGTAGGACAAGGCCATCGAGCGAATATAGGATTGGAAGGTTTTGAATAGTAGAAAGAAATGAGAATGTAAACCACCTTGCAGGGCTCCTTTTAGCAACACGTGTCTTCCATGGGAGTTCACATTTCCAAAAAAAAAAACAACGCCCCTGAAAAAACAGAAGATGGTGTTACTTGACACATCCGTAGCCCTATCATTTTGTACTCGGACCGATCACCGAATTCTTTGGGTGGAGATATGATTCAGCCGTAAACTGGAAAAGAATTCATATCATCTACCAAGAAGGAGTTGTCAAGCTGTTTACAACGGGAATATTCTTAACAAAATTCTATCCAACCATGACTGGCAGATCAAGGATGATCCGACTGAAAGTTACGAGCTGCTTGCCAATGGACTAAAGAGATGTGCCGACATAGTTTAAGCTACTTAATCCGGAAAATCTAATTGCATCACCTCCACCACGAAGATTGCTCGAAAAGAGAATTGATCTGAAGCCTGATGCTAATTCATCACATTTAGCTCGGGTTGGTACTAAATACCAGTTGCAGAAGGACTTAACAAGAGCATCTACAAAGGTACAGGAAGAAGAAACAGTTCGAAGCAGCACAAAAAGATTCACTTTAAAAAGGTACCATTGGAATTTGGGTGATTATAATGTTCCGCTGCCAGTGTTGATGAGCGAAGATAGGATGACGAAGACTCGCCGCCATGATATGCAGTTAACGTCAGGAATTTTTACACTAACTTTTCCGCTCCATCCTCCCCGTCTCAAAGCCCGCGATCCCCACTATAGAATTCTATTTCTTGAAGTGCGAGTAGCGATAGAAAGCATGAAGAAAGGCATAACTTCGGATCTGATCACATCACTGCTGACTTTCTGTGAGCTGCAGGCCATAATTTGCATGTGCTTCGCACATATGAAGACTTATCTTCAGAGAATAAAAATCATAGAGCATTTAAGGGCATCGCGCACACTCATCCTTCACGAAAAAAGTGACCGAAGAGACCATCGTATTTGTCGTCTAGTTTGCTTGTTGGGTGTTCTCTACAAGCTCTTCAGGAGGATTATCCTTTTGTGCATTTAGAAGATTTTGGATGAGGCACAGCTAGTCGAGCAAGCAGATCTTCTAAGAGATTCTGTTACATAGACCACATAATCGTGTCAAGGGTCAATGAAGTCAATGAAGTAGTCGAGAATACCATATGCATCTTGTTCTAACCTCTATCGGTTATGAGAATATGTTTGACAGTATGGAAACGAATGCAATCCTATTAGCGTTCATTGATCAAGGTGTTAGACCCGTCCTATATATGAACATTAGCAGACTGCTATCGAAACTGGCACGGAATAGCTTTCCCATCAATTACTCACCACACCCATCGGAAAAGGGGTTCGACAAGACGACACTATATTATCGTAGTTGTTTACCTCCGCTTTGCAGTGGATGATAAAGTTTTCACCATGGACGGCAATCGCCAAGAAGAGGAGACGAATGGGAAATGTGCTGGGGTCCGCACAGTTTGTGAAGACAGACCGTCCTAATATCCATGTATCCCAGTACTTTATGATCAATTAACAACTAACAAAACTTCGTTCTTGTCATTTGTTGCCTAAGCCATTCCGTTTCTCAGTCTAAATATAAACAGAGACTTTAAAGAATTCTTTACGACATATGTGATCTCTGATAAAGTCCTTCAACGCATCGTAGGTTTCAATAGAAAAATTGTCTAGCATGCTCTATGCCTAACGGAAGAAATTTCTCACAAGGACTGTCACGAAGTAGCTTCGAATTACTCGGTCAAATATCGTCGAAATTCTTTACGTCTTGTCGGATTTTGGAACTGAGCTCATTATTGTGCAGCAAAGTTTGAACTTATAATACTGCCGGATAAGGATATCCTCTTTACCTATTTTCGAAGGAAAAGCTTTTCAAGCTGTATGGTACATATCCACTATTGGGAAGCACTTTCTACGTTACAGCTTGAAAAGTCCAAATATTTAGTTGGTTCATAGCGGATGAATAACTGAGAGTTAGATTGCTCTTGTTGATGAACGCACTAGCAAATGACAGGCTCCGGAATATTCATTCGCTCAACTGTTGGCTCTGAGAGCAAGAGTATCGTCTTCTGTCGTTTTCGTGCACTGTTTAGCGCTATTGAAATCTTTTCTGAGTTTTTTTACCAATTAAAGACACGTACCTTTCAGATGAGTAAGCTATCTAGCACAACGTTTCATATTCAGTCGGAGAACATAGCTGCATCCGTAATAATGGCAATGGTGAGAGTTAATCCTTTTCTATTGAAATACAAAGAATAGTCGGTATTATCCCGTTAGACGGCAACAAAGGAGTAATTGACCTCTTTCGCTGGGCAAGAATTTTTCATCTGAGTGTAGTAACCAATCAAAAACTCAAATCTCTGGCTAATCCGATCGTGGTTGACATTTCAAAAAAACCCTTTTATGATAGTGTAAAATCCAAAATAAAATTATGTTTCACACAACCACGCGTTCTTTTTTCTTTTCTCGCTCACATTTCGCTGGACAAAACTCCTACCTTAGAGTATCAGTATTATTTCAATAGCACAAGTCTCGAAGAAACTCAAAAATGTATATGTTTTTTGAAGAGCTCTTTTCATAAGACTTTAGGAGAAAGAAAAGATTTCTGCTTTACATCTCAACGTACGGAGCTCTTTCTTTCGCCTGATAGTAATCATTCGATAGCGTAGGTTTCACTGATCCCAACGCTGTGCTTATTTTCTGGGAAAGACCGCTTCACTGCAGTGTAGCAGAAAAAGGATGATCGAGTTTTACATAATCAGCGAGCTTATTAACTGGCGAACATACAGGCTGGGGAGCGAGGCTATCGCTCGGGGGCCCACAATGTTAAACATGTGAAATGCAACTTGTGATTGAATTAGGAACTTGTTCTCGTTTCCAGAAAATTATCGCATGATAAACTCAATTCGCGAAGTGGGTCTGAAATAAACTTTTATTTTTGTAGTTACGGTTATAAAAGGGTGCTTTAAAAAAGTGCCCACGTACGGCTCTAGTCACAGAGTGAGCTTGAGTTGAGTTGAGCGAACGATTACTTATGCTATTGTGAAAAATGTTTGTCCAGCAAATGGGGACGAATATTCATTTGTCGCCGTCTAACTGAAACGAACCAAACAGTCTTTCTGGATGTTCGACTTTGTACTTAATCCATAGCGCTAAAATTATGCATTATCCTACTACGGAGCTCAAAACCAAAGCCCTTCAATTGTGTACGGATGTGATTTTTTTGCATCTCAATGACTGTACGTACAAATTGAGAGCACTTAAGAACAATAAGCATTATTGATAATCAATACGATATAGGAATACGCGCGACTTTATTAAGTCACTTAGAAATTAGTTAAGAATTTACATTTCCTTTTTTTTGCATTCGTTTTAGGTGCAATTTCCTGGATATTGTGATACTCTACATCACTGTACGAAATTGAAATACCAAGAAAGTTAAAATTTTGAACAAAATATACCTACTAATTAAAATATCTGGACAGAAATCTCGGACGTCAACGCCGCCTTTCAATGAATTATAGCATGGATAATCAACATTTGGATCTAATAGTAAGCTTGTAAAATGTTCAAATCTATACTATCTTCCAGTTCTAACTTATCAACCGATCCAACAGCACCTTGTATCCTGAAAAGCTATCTGATGAAGTCCGGAGACTCCAGGACTGCTTGAGTCTTGCACAAAAGGGTAAGAGCTAGGAGAGGCTGCTCTATTTGCGCTGTAAAATAATAGATTCAGCTCGATACCTCGGCGAAGACCCTCTTCGCTAGAAGAATCAAATTATGTGAATAACCGACCTCAACGAGCTAGAGATAAAGAAATTGTTAACGAGTACGCTGTGCGCCCGTGGCTTGCAAAGTTTGGTCGTTGCAAATTTAATACAGAAGTTGAGGAGCGTCGGCGAAATCCTATTGAGGAGACGTTGATAAAGGCTTTGTGAAAAAAACAGCATAACTATAACAGTGAGATAAATTTCAGCAAAGACCGGTGTAAAAATCCCAATTGCTCAGTGTATTTGAAACGGTTTGATATTACAAAAACTGAAGCAATTGTGTGACTCATGATTCGAATGATAACTACTCTATGGTATCGCAACGATACATGCTGCATCATTAAAGCTATGGAGTTTGAACGAGCTATTCCACGACATTTTGAAAATTTTCAGAACTTAATATTTATTAACGTCAGCATAGAAAGAATAAGTTCATGTATTTCTCAATAAAAAAGTCAAATTCATAAAATACGACTTAACAAATGAGAATATTGACTGACATATCGTTGGTATTGTATTCTGCGGAACCCCGGAAAAATCAGAATGGTCCGCGATCTACCCAGTCAAGTACCTACTTCACCCCAATAAAAGACATTATGAGCAAATTTGAGTTTGCAAAAGAAGGGTCTTTTATGAACCACTCACCGCTTTGTTGTTCTTAACTCTTCCGATTATTCATTGGAGGCACTACACGCAGAGGCTTCAATAGTAAAAATGTGTCTGGCTCAGGTTGGAAAAAATTAGCTAGAGATATGGTGCGCGGTCAAGGGCACTCATTCATGCGCTCCAATTTCTGACTTTTGACATAGATTCAAATTGCGAGTTTGGTTATTCCCATTGCAAACTCTTTCACATCTCGCAGCTGTGTCCTATGCGCATCTAGTGGGGTGTTTGAGGTACCCTTAACTTCGCCAACTAGTGTGAACACTTATGGACGCAGAGTGGCCTACCCATTTTATTGATGGATTCGCCGTCGTATGGTCTGCAAGAAATTAGGTAAACTGTATCCGTGCTCATGAAATCACGTCCTTGTCATTAGGATTATTTAGCTCTTTTGCATTGTGCATAGACGGTCTTATAGGTTGCAAACGAAGTGATGCCTCAGAACATTCAGTGGTTTCTCAATCATTGTTGCCAATCTTTCGCTCTGTTCTTTCTAAACAGCGTTTTATAGCTAAATTTGATTCACCTTCAAATAAGACGGCATGAACAGAGTTACTTTTTGTTGGAATTCATTTTTCGAAGTGCCTTATTTGATCCAAAACCTATCCCTATGAGTTACAATTTCGTAGCCATTGGGAACGGCTATCTGCGCTATCAGTTCCATGAATTATAGTGTTTGCCTCTTGCTGAACGCCATTGGTACCTGATTGGAAATCTCGCTCTATATCTTGTAGGGTGTACGATGAGAAGTGAGGAAAAGACAATAAAAAAGCGTATTTATGTATTTGGCTTTCGTTGCCACTTGGAGGTGTAACAGCTCTCGGATGGTTCAACTTGCACGTCCAGAAATAACACTCTGATTTTCTTCGGCAACTCACTGGTGAATTTTATATACTCTAGGTGTTTGATAAACAATTCAAAACATCTGCCCATCTTCTCATAGATAAGGAAGATAAAAAAAATTTTTTTATGTAATATTACAATACAGTAGGAACCTAAGGTTAATTCCACAGACTCTTACGACAGACTTGAGAGTAGTATCAAGACGTGGTTGCCACTCCTCCTTAATGACCCCTCTTGCGAGATTTAGTCCTGGGCCATCTAAAAATCGAGCATTTCAGGTGCTTCTAGAAGAAGGCCATGACCTTCCAAAGTGAAAATTATACATGTCTATAGCAGTCTGACAGCGAGCGAAGAGTTAAGCAAGTGCGTTGATGAAAACTGACGAGAGGTCCTCAGGTACCGTGGTCGAATCCTGTCAGGACCAGATGTTGTTCTAATCCTCAGCGATCAAACATCGTGTCAGATTTTGCCAAAAAAAAACTCATCTTCTTTTTTTTACATGGTTGCAAGAGGAAGTGGCTGTTGAAGATATCCGAGTAGTAATAATGGGTGAATTTCTCCATTCCTTCCAGAAAGCTGCAACTAATCTGACAAGCTCTAATTTCCCCGTAAAATCTAATAATGACCTTGAAAATATATGGTCTTCTTTAAAGATTATTTCTAAGCTCAAAGAAAACTCTTTATTTGCCATAGTTTGAATTGGTGCACAAACGGCAACGATAGTCAAGGTCTAAATCTACATACTTCGTTCCTACCAAAGGCTTCTATCAGAGCTGTTAGTTGTGACACTTTTTACTATCTATGTTCCAACATACAGCTTTTCTCCAGCTCTATAGATAAGGAGAAACGGGTGATGTCCTCACGTCTCAGCCAAGTCAATGACGTCGTATCTTATAATCCTTTTTGCCTGCATTATGAGATCCTCTTTGGAAGATCCGTATAGGAGTACATTTGCATTGTGTCTACAGATATTCACCTCAGTTCGCTGACCAGTCTTGTTGAAGGCTCTTCGGGGTTAGAAAAATGAGACTTTCTTCATTATGTTTAGCTTTTACTTTAATATATTGCATACTGAGTCTCAGAAAGTAGAATTCTGGGTAAAACACGGGTGACTAGTCTCTTCAGGAGTGGCAGAGACGAGCTATATTTATTGAAGATTACTTCTAACCAACTTTCCATGTGCTTAACGGCACTTAATTACAAGCTTTTAGGCATTAAAGGTATGTGAAATTCGCGTTTCAGAAAGGGAGGCTCGCCCACTGAATTCACCTGCCCCTCTGGAACGCACATGGTCGGGTCGCTTACAGTTTGCGCACAATTTTCCATGCACCACCTGGAAAAAGCGCACTCAGCCTGACATCTTACTGGATAGAAAGTGCTCAATGACGGAGATCTGGGGAAGCACGCAAAGAGAGCGAAAACATCACGGAAAACATTACGGAAAACATTACGATATAAACACTCAGTACGTTAGTACACAAATCCAAATTATCTGCGAAAAAAAACACTTGAGGGCTTTTTTGATTTAAGACCATAACCAATTATGAGCAGAAAGGGGCAACATCTTGCAATCACACGCGACCCTGCACCACATCTTGGTCAACTTTTTCGGCCTAAACCCAGGCATACTTATACCTTATTCGAGACCCTTTGCTATTTGTCGCACAAAATTCGGAGAATAAAAAACAACAAAGCAGTAAGTGATAAGCTTTTTCATTCTCCAACGAACAATTGTCTATTACCACTTTCTCTAGGTGCTACGAAAGCATTCGAATGAGTAGATCGCGAATCAGTTCGACTATGTAGCTCTGAAGAAGGCGCTATCGCCGAGAGCCAGTCGTTATTTTATACTATCAGAGTACAAAATGAAGTCTACTATTAGATCTTCTCATAAGTATTGGTACTGAATGTAATAAACACCAAATTTATCAACCGGGGTAATTAAAATACAACTGAACAACATCACTCAAAATGTGAGCCATCGTCCTAAACACATTTCTGTTATCTCTCAGAAAACAAATCAATTAACACACCTTATGGAATTTTCCAAGCATTGTTTTGGTAACAAATTTGTACTTACTTGGCAGCATCATTGCCTTTCTCAGCAAAATCTTTATCGCTACTGCTGCCCTACGACAAGGATTCGGTCCACAAACCGCCTTCGAGGGCATCAATCGTGCAAAGGTACAAGGATTGTGTGCAGGAGAACCAGCATTTCGGTTCGTTGCTGAGTTTCATGCCGATAACACCAATTTGACGGACCAGCTGCGCTCCGGAGTCCACGCGAAGTTGATCAAGAGGCCATCATCGAAGCAAGTGAGAGAATCCGACTTTGACTATCAAAGAGTTGGCCGACGATTTTCACAGTGGTCTGGGAGATGCTGAATCATCCACAATATAGTCTGACTTGTCGCCGTCTAACTATCACATATCACGGTCACTTGGGCACCTCTTGAGCAAGAATAAGTTCCGAGACATCAATCACTTGCGTCGAGTATTGACAACTTCTTTCGGAGCCAGAGATGGAGCGTTTCTATTAGCGTGATAATGATTTGTTGTCTGAGAGTTGGCAGATTTGTATTCAGGCTGATGGCGCATACTTTGAATAGCCCTTCTAAGAAATTTTGGGTATTTTTGCGCTATCTAGCGCCATTTCGACCCCCTTGTAAAACACGTATTTTTTGGTATTTTTTAAAGTTCAAACAATCGTTCGATAGCACAAATCAAAAGAATTTGAATGGTTATATATCATCTCCAGAAAACGCCTTCTTGTTGCTGTGGAAGAGCCAAAGATAACATTTTGTTTCTCATAAAAGATTTCTCGCTGATCAAAAGCTTTTCCTTCAGAGTTTTACTAACCAGTCGATAGATCAAATCTTGAGAATTTCAATGATTTATTCGGTTTTCGCAATGAATCTAATATCACGACTGTGACAGTAAAAGAAGATTGGATTTCGCAAAAAAGGGCCACTTCAGCTAACCTCTCTTCACTTTGATCCATTGGGAAAAAACGTACTTTTTTGATTGCTTCCGATATTAAGTAATTAATCGATGGCTTGAATAAAAAATTTGAGTGGTATATTTTACTTTCAAATAAGCTTTGTTATTGCACTGAGGACTCAAAAATAGCAGTTTGTTCCTCATTTGAAGATTTCTCGCTGACCAGGGCGTCTCTCTTATAGTTGTGAAGACGAAGCGATAGATCAAATCTCAAGCATTCCAATAATATATCTCAATCAGATTCCATTAGCCTGTACACCACTGGACCTAACAGCTTAAAGCATGTCATATCCTTCTCAAATTCCAGCAACGTTTTTGATTTCTTGAACGTAACTTCCTTGGTGCTTCATAAGAACCAAAAAAAATTGAGTTTCTCACTCAATAATTTTTTGCAGAGCTCACTATTCTTTTGGCTGTTACAGCGTTAAAGTGTGATTTATTTTGAAACTAAAATAAGTGTTGGATTCCTTGAGACTTGATCTAGCGATCGATTAACTAAAACTCCGGAGGGAAAAGCTTTAGTTAATAAGAAATTTTTGAATAAACCAACAAAATGGTTGTTTATGCCCTTCCAGGCGCAATAACACAGGTTTTAAAAACTGGAATATATCGTCCAAATTCTTTTGATTTGAACTATCGAACAATTATTTAATCGTCATATACAAGCTCAAAATGAGCTTTTTCTGAAAGGTCGAAACGGCGCTCAGGTAACAGAAAAGTACCCAATATAATTACTTCCGGCTAATAAATTTGATGATTGTTGCCGTTGTTCAAAGCTTAGGAGAAGACACTATTATAAGCAATATCCCACTTGTTCATCAAAAAAAAAAACACTGAATTTGCGTATATCATATATAGTACTTGTGCAAACCTGCCACTAACCGATCGATCTTTTTGAAGAGTTCAACGATTTCGTCTAAAATTAATACTGTCAGAAGCCAAAAACGATGTGTTAAACTGAGGTCAAGCGATTTCATAATGCCCGATGTTCAAAATTTCACGCAACAAAAGGGAGTAAATGGGAGCTGTTTTGCGTTAGAGCCATGTACATCATTTGGAGGTTTTTAATTTTGTTATTTCGTATTGTTATTTAAATATGCCACTTTGTGACGCACTTTGAATTTTTCATTAATTTTTTGAACAATTAAGAACGCTGTATTCGCATCGCCTACTCGGATTTCCCAGTTTTGAAAACATGTGCTAGAAATGAGGTGCACACTGAGAGAATAACGAGTATACTTGATTTCAGGTAGGAGTGTTTGGTTTGGTCTCCGAACAGCATTGCCTGATATTATGCCGTTCGATATAATCCGGTGTTGAAGAGCTCGTTTGGTTTATTGTTGCCTCTCTCACACTATCGCCAATATAGGTGGCCTACTCGTGACGCGTTTTCTTGCGTACACGCCTATTACATTGATGTAAATTTTTCAATCTTCTGGTTTAAGAATTTTGAAGTTATCAATGGCATTAGATGGTGACTAGGTAGTTAGGCAACTAGATCTCTAACTAATCTAGTCAATTGCATTAGTGTTTTATAACTAGGAAACATGGACGAATGATGAACGCGAAGTAGTTGAGGCAGTAGAGACAACGCTTATAATAGTGAGAAGACAAGGTAGCGAAATGAAAGGATCACAGGTTACAGATCCACTGTACTTGGTATATTTTTCAAGGAAGCGTATTATTTATTAAGCAAAACCTTGAAAAGTCGTATAGTGCCTTATAATATAGCTTGAGTCTTGCATGGCGCATGCTTGAAAAGCTGAAATTATATTATCAGATTGTATTGATTTTGACGAAGTCTCAAAATAATCGATGGAAGGTTTTTTACGTATGCTTACGTAACATCCATATACGCCATGCAATCGACAGTCAACTCACTCTGACAGTAACACCGCGATGATTCTCTCACCGTAAGTTGAGTGTAAATAATTTCTCCATTGATTCCTACATATAGCTTCCTGATTCGCGATGAGCTGATTGAACGAAAAGGTACCGTGCAACTGCGAGGCTCTAAGGCCGAAACAAGTTTCTTCTACCACATATGTACCCATAAACAGACCTCATAAAAAGCTCAAAATATATTACCAGTGAATCCTTATTTTAACCGTTTGTATAAAAGTGTTGGGGGCCTTTGTCCGAGTGGTTGTGATGCTCGTAGTGACGCGCCTGAAGCTGAGCTCGCCTACCCGTCACCCCATCGCTTTACAGCAATCAACAATAATGCCTTATGGACACGCCACAAACCAGGCTATACTTGAGATTGAAAAGAGAGATGCTCGACCAGTATTCTACATCATTAAAAAAGATGAAAAACGAACTGAATGCTAGAAGTACTGGGATCCGCAGCAGTGAAATATGTGAAGACGGGTCGTGTAAATAAATATAAGATAAGTAAAATAGCAGTGTTCATGTATGTTATGACTATATATCCAAGAATGTTCAGTGATGCTGCAAAATTCCTGAACTTTAGAGTAAATCGAAACTGGACTTTTACTTACCTGATTCTGCGCTCTATCACTACACTACTGATGCCCTTGCTACGGCATCATTATTTCCGCGAAATATGGTAACCTACCTTACCTTTATCTCGTACGATTTAATGAGAGTGATCACATGTTTTAGGCTACACTGTAATTTGTATGTATCCCAAGAAAGCGTTTTTGTCGTCGGAATTACTCTAGTGCAGCGGTGCGAAAATGTTATGGTCTTGTATCTAGCCAATGGATCGCAAAAAAGCGGTATCAGAGCAAAGGCCTTGATGGTGCCAGTGATTAGCGTACGCTGCTCTCGGCAGGTGTGAAGGCGGGATCAACTTCCCAATAAGGCTCGCGGTTTTGTCTTTCACTGCGAACATTACAAGATTTAGACATTGTTTCAAATGGCAAACTTTTGATAAAGTTCTGATAAAATGCTGCAATAATTCCTCGACGTTGAAAATCTTGAAACTCTTGAATGTATTTTTAGATGTCGAGACGCTTTTCACACAATGTTTAGTAAATCATGTTATACTGAATATCATTTTTTCATTAGAGATACATAAGCACCGTTTGAAACCAGTACCAGCTGGAACCAGTACTGGCTCTTTAGCATGAAATGATGATAAAGCCTCGTTGACGAAAGTGCGAAGAACACCGATGACTTATAAGCTTCGTCTATTTTAAACTATCTATCTGGGAGCATTCTTTTAGAAAAGTTTTTTGCCGTCGAATAGTTAACTTTATAATATTCAAAGAAGGTAGAGTATAGCATCATGAACAAATTATAGGCATTATAACACAAAGAAATTCATTTACGTTCAAAATATTTCCATACTCTGCTACGACATCTGCTGTGCGGATCATAGCATCTACGTGAAATCGATTCGTTTCCGCATTATTGATCGTTCCGGAAGCTTTCAAAAATTTTCCGCGTTCTTGTGGCTGTAGCTTGAGAGAATGGTCTTCTAACTGAATTTTGTAGGCTGCTGGTCGAATCGAATTCCTTTGCAAAGCTGTATATAGTCGATCTAGAGCGTCTCACACTGATTGCAAAAGAGCGTTCTAGAATAAAGCCTAATCAAATCTTGTGTTTTATAACGGTCACGATGTCACTAATCATTCTCCTACCATCCAGTGGGACAACAAGTGTAAATTATTTCTTGAAACTGATAAAGACTTTGAAAATTAGTATTGCAGGCGAGAAATCTCATAATTTCAGTGAGAGTGATTTGTCGACCCAGACTGATAGGCAAATTGTCGGTCTGGTGAACGCCACGCTCGGGAATGTGTGTCTCTACTCTCACTAGCATTTTCCTTGAACAGAGTTTAATGCAGCCACACATTTCCATTGAGAGTTTCCAGCTTACTGACAGTGAGAAACACCTCCGTAGTCGTCCTAATCTGTTGGATCACTAAGTTTCTTTAACAGAGCACTGTGCCGTCTGGGGTGAGATTTTGGTCTTGTTGTTAATAAGGCTAGTGATGCTTAAAATTTGCATCCACAGTGAAAAATTCACAAGAATACCTCATTTACTGATTCCGTTTAAGGCTCCTATTTCAGATACAAACGGGCCTTCTGACTGACGATTTAGACGTAAGAACAAATCACCATTTCCCGCCCCACTAGCACACACAAATAGCTTACTTAGACTCTACTCTCAGTGGCCAATCAAAACCATTAATTTTCGTGGTCACAGATAAGCTCGGTAACATCTGGCAATATCGGCTGACGAAGGATTGGGTCGTCTCTACGGATCGAGCAAAAGCCCATCTGGGCATCGAAGTTTCTCCCTCGAAATGCCACTAAATCGCTCCTCGCTTTTTTGCAACGAAGTGAGGAATTTCTTTGCCACAACTAGTGGCTTAGACTCTACTTTTGAAGGATTGCATGTGGCGCAGTGGATAGAGGTGGAGCTGCGTTGCACACAAGGTCAGTGTCCGTTCTTGCGCTCATGGCTCATCAAGCCATCTATCCCTTCCTAGGACGGTAAATTGGCACCAGACAGGTCTCAGACTTGTCTTGAGAGGATAAACACCCTGACTAGCTACAGCGGCGCGGTCACCACGATCATTGTAAAATCTGAGCATCAGGTATTCAGTCCACCTACAAACGAAGTTAAAAAATTGAAGTCGGAATGTATGCGCATCTCTCAGGGATTGATCAGCGCCGGGAGCATTTTTTTTTTCATCTAGTGGTTAAACTTTCTACAAAATCAAACTGAAAGTATACAGTGAACTCCACGAGGAACTGTGTTATATTACATCTACTTTAATCGAGTGATATAATGTGTCTCAATTTATACGTAACTGCTGTCCTGTGATTTGTGAAAATTTTGAGCAGTTCTCTACCTACTACTTGCTAGTCCCCTTCCAGATAGCTGTTTCATCCTTTTTCGATACACGAAGTGGAGGTGGACACTCACCAATACAGCGTGCCCGTTTTTCCACCTCCGTCTTGATCAACTTCTATATCACTCTAGCTAGCTATTATTGTCTTAGTTATCGTACTCGACACCTGCACCACGTTAATCTGTTTGAAAATTGAGCACAAGGTTAGTGGTATATTATGATTACCGGATTTAGACACTATCACTTGATCATGGCCTATAGCTTCTGTGAGAATACGCGTATATGGTTATCTATGCAGATGTAACTATGGATTAGTCAGTCACAAATTATCTTATCGGATGAGGAGATCTTCGATCTTATTACACTTTGTCAAAAATGTCAGCAATCTCTTCGCAGCAAACACTTCATCAAAGTGCCACGGCCCTCTTTCAGCAGTATTAAGATCTAGAATGATTCTCCATTTTATCTCTTTTTAAACATTTTTATGTGTTATAATTATGATATGTGCAGTATACATCTGAATGTATATATATTTCCTCATGTGGACAGAGCCATTTTTGAGCCTGCAGGGGGTTCGGACGGCTGCGAAGACAGGCCGCGGTGCTCTCTCTAGTGTTAGCGTGGTAGTTTTGATGAAAATTATACCTTCTCAGCAACAAATGAGGTCTCATCAACAAATGAGGTTCCTGTAGCATAAGTGGTTAGTATATGATAGAGCAGACTATAACAAGGTTATTATTATTACAAATGACGTGATCCAATCATTCATAGTCCACCTTTCAAAAGGGACTACGAAGTATTTATAAAAAGGTTTATTTAGGAACCTTCATCGAGCATTTCTATAATATTTTGTTATACCTGCCTACAATTAAATCTTAATTATGTCTTAGTTATTTGAGTTTTCATACGCTTTAGAGGCATGGTGTACCTGAAATTATCATAATGACGGAATAATGAAAAATAATGTAGGTCGTCAAAAACAGTGCTGCTTGTTGCATTCGATCTCACTTCATCCATAATTCTCAGTATTTTTTTTATTAAGAGTGCCCTTCAAATTTTTTTTTCTCAGATCAATTCGTACGTTCGGTTTCCTTATTTATAGCCATGGTATGTCGAAGGAAAGATGGAGGGGACAATAATTTCCGCTATCGATACCCTGTTTGAGCCCCTTGTCCAAAAGGCATTATTTAGTTTTGCAAAACTTTTTGGCAATCATCCAATGCCTAAAATCAAGCGAATATTAACAACATATTCTATTTCATAAAGGGCTTTTTTTTGGCTGTAACACTCGAAATAAGATTTTGTTCCACATTCAAGCATTTCTTGTCCAATGGAAATATTTTTTGAGCAGTTAATAGTTATTAGATAGAAAAAAACTTAGAAATTTCAGCAATCAGTTGGCATTTGGAAAGGACATATTTAAGCGCTGTAACAGTCAAAAGAATGTTAGGTTTTGCAAATTTGGATACCTTTCGATATTGGGATCCTGTTTAGACCTCTTGTAAAAGAATGTTTTCCCTTTTTTCGAAATTCTGGTAGCCGTTTCAGTGCCTGAGAACACAAAATATCTAAGGCTTACCTCATTCAGAGATTAGCTTTCCTTGTGTTTTTTAAAAAGTAAAAATAAATTATCTTTCTCACTCAAGCAGTTCTCACTGATTAAAGTTTTTTCGCTAGACTCGGAAAATCGTTCCATAGCTTGAATCTCGACGATTCCAATAGTAACTTTGTTTCCAAAAAGAATTTTACGGTATTGTAGCAATCAAAAGAAAATAACGTTTCGCAGTTATTCGATACGTTGCAAGGAGCACAGTGAAAAATCATGAGTAAAAG
>JAHQIW010005065.1:0-59934 GCA_019055375.1 Parelaphostrongylus tenuis
GCACTAAGATAGTTCCTCACATAAAACTACTTGGTTCTTTTCGGTTATAAGAGGGCATATGGATATCCGACCTCATTCGCTTTACAGAAACTTCTCATAGAGCTGTTAGTGATCATTTGAAAGCTTGAATCTTTGCCTAAAGCCATACATAGGTTAGTTTTCGGAAAGACTTTTTCGTACTCTGCAAAATCCAAAATAAAGCAATGAGATATATAAATAATAAGTCCTGAACTATTAAGGTCTAAGGGCTATGCAGGCGCCTGTTTCGTCCTTTCGGGACTCATCAGTAGTCGACCGCCGTTCACCCATTCTCTTGAGGTCATACTCATCTATGAAGGACTCGAAGTCGAGCAATAAATCACCGCATGTCAGGTGATAATAGTTCCTTACATTACAGTGACCAGAAGTCGAGCTTGTGGCTATAGGTATGGAGAGGTATAAAACTATGCCTTAGACGCGCATATTCCTTGTAAGACGGAGCTCCTTTTTGGACCATTAGTAGTCATTCGATAGCGTAATGCCTGGTGATTTCGATGCTGTGCTTATTTTCTGAAAAAACCTTCCGCTTCGGTACAGCAGAAAGAACACAGTGAATTCACGTACGCACGCACGCGAGTAAGTGGTCTTCGGCCATCAAACGGGCCGCGGGGTCAGGCGGCAAGTGGGCTGTTATGACGAACGATCGATTGCAGACAGGCTTTATGAAAGAGCGATCTATGTCTTTCATTAGTTGTTTCACTGGTCTGGAAAAAAACACCAAACAAAATGTATGACTCTATTATAAAACCATGAAAAAGTTTTTATTAGGCACTGAATGAATATAAATCAATCATCATTATGACCACTTTGAGAAGCTGAGAAGGCTTGGATGTCCTTCCAATAGCGACTATCAAAGGCTTTCAAATACTACGAGAGATTCTTTTCAGGTTCTTATGCTCAAAAATCGATCAATCGCCGCCTCATCCGACTTTACCTGATCACTTAGCGGCCCCTGAAATGACTAAAGAACACTTGCTCGAGCATGCGATTCAGTTCCATCTTTTCTACAGCACTGTAGAGAAATGGTCTTTCCAGAAAATAAGCACAGCATTGGAATCAACAAAACAAACGTTGTGGAATAATTACTAATAGAATCAAAAAAGTGCTCAACCCTGCGAGAAAAATGCGTTTACGAGACACAAGAGACTTCCTTCTTCAACAACGTCAAAAAAGGCTTTTCGCAAAACTGCCGACTGGGGGTTGGAGCCAGAGATTTGAGCTCCCGAATGATTGCTCACTTCTGTGAAAAGTTTCTGCTAAGCGAATGAGGTCGGATATCTGATTGTCCCCTTATAACTTAGAAGAACTCTACATTGAAATTTTTGTACTGTTGCTAATCGTGTCTTGCAACGTAATTTCCATAGTACTGTCCCCCTGCTGGTGCGTGTAGGACGGCTGCTGCAGCGTTACCTTGTTGAAAACCTAAAACTAAATGTAGAATGTTCGGCTTTAGCTTGTTTATGATAATGCATGCCAATTAGATTCATGATACTTCCGATTAATTCCTTTTGCGCACGAACTTGTCCCGCCAGAAGGAAAACGAAAAAATGATCATAAATTTCGTGATTACCATTTACCTAGGGACAATTCGTCTACTTGCTACATATGAGGATTTACGAGAAACACAATGATGATAAGAGAAATCAACCACGTTTCAACTATTAAAAGCATGGAGTATTTCTGACTATGCAACTCATATATGACTCATAACGCTCTAGATATCACAAGATGTGTGAGTACAGAAAACCCACCAAGAAGTAAACTCTTTTTAAGCATAAGCATACCTCATTAAAATTGCTTCTTAAAAAATTTAGTACTCATTGAAGGTGAGGACGGGTTGCAAGCAGCCTCTGGTTCCGACGGTGGCGGACAGGGTATGGAACTGCTGTGTTCACAACGACCTGACCGCTTCTCATTTCATCATATGAGTGTAGCCGATCCTTCTTCGGTGTTAAGAGCAGGCAAGGTTATCTTAAAATGGAAGGTCACTTCTGGTTTTACCTCAGGAGTTCATCGTGTAACATTTTTACCTTGACTCAATGAAGTTAGATGAGAAGGTCGTTGAATCATAACTCGATCTCTAAAGAAAAAGCACATCTAAAACTCAAATTTAGACAATACGAGAGAATTTCCATGAGAAATTGTGAAAATCGGTTTTGTCAGAACTTCACAGACTTCTCTCAGGGCCTACAATTTCAGTAGGTTTCAGATCAATAGTACATCTGGAAATCTTCATGTAGGCTTGGTGGGTACTTCCGTCGCAGTTTATTTCTTATGGTGGACTCAGATAAAATAAATCTAAGAAAAATTAGCAAGTTCATGGTAATACATATACGTTTAATTTGAAGTGATGTGCAAATGTTTTGCATCAGCACCGACTCGAGCCCACGTTTCAACCTATACGGAGGCGCTTGCTCGGAGAGTGGTGCCAATAGAGGCATCCGTAGAGCAACGGTTCGAGAACGCGTACCCGGATAAGGTGTAACGTGGGATTCGAGCCAAAACTGACGTAAAAGTTTTTGCACATCACTCTAATTCAATGGGTATATTCATAACATCAAACCACCGCTGGCAGCGGTTAAACAAAAAGAAATTCTGTTTGAATACAAACGACTTTCAAGTAGAGGATGGTTAGAATTTGAAATTCACAAAAGCGCTTTCTACAAAATATACCAATATAAACCACACAACAATTCACTGCATTCTCGAAGTATTGAAGTAACGAGATTAGGGCCAAAACACTGCACAAAATTAGAGTAAATGTAAGAATGTCAAGCTGAAATAAACTTGAACAAAGATTTCTCAACAAACATTGAAGTCTGAGAGTTTTAATGAGTCGTTCGATGTTGGACTGAGTTTGAAGCATGAGTATTTTCCGATATTTACTGAGCTTTCTGGACGAAATATACAGAAAAACCACCTGTGTGTCAGGCAATAAATGCAGTGGCTGTTTTGCGCTTTCACCCTGGAATCGCTGACTTCAACTAAAGAGATTACGTTAGATTAATTGAAAAATCTACGAGCTCACAAGTGGTACGCGGCCCTAGTGAATTTCTTAGAAACTTTGGAACTTCAGTGCCTCTCCACTAAGATGACTGAGGATGATAGGCGTTTGATGCGATATTTCACCACCTGCAAGAGAGAATATGCTCGAAAATAACTAATCATTAAATCTTAAGAAACAAGAGATCTATGAGATTGTTAATGATGTACCATCTTCTTCCCAAGGAGGAATTTTATCACCACACTACATTCAGTATAGAAATATTGTTTATTTGCGCTCCAGATGCACATATAAGCAGGAAGTTAATACCCGTGAAGAAGACGAGCAGAACCAACGTCGTTTCGCCAAATGACGATACAAGCTGCGCAGCGAAAATTTCGACACTGATGCACGTGTATCATAAGGTGTTGTCATAGCAATAACTCGACATCTACAGAGGGATAAAGCCGTCATTAGGGCGCACTGCAGAACATGGCTGCGTTACAAATTGTGTCAAATTGTCGATATTCTGCGAGATACACGTAATGGCGTTGGTGCGATTCCACTCCCCAATCATACCAAGCCTCCATCAATTCAAGGTCTGAAAAGTGGTCTAAGCGCAGTCTATTGTGTACACTATCCAAACGCCTCTAACAATACTGAACGAAGAAGAATTGTTGCGGCGTCCTTCAGGAATTCATAAACGCAAATGCTTTACACTTCATTTTTCTATTAACCAAGAGCAACTTTAACAGAGTATTCCATGAATGTAATAATGGGTGAATGGAAAAGTGTTATAGCTCACTATACTTTTTTCGTTGATAAAATTGTCAGAATGCACAAGCAATCTGAGCAACTCAAACGATTATATGAAACATTAACATGTCTTCAAATGTCGGATTTAGTCCTTAATCATTCACGCACTATCTACTTCTCTTTCAGGTGACGGCAAAAAGATTGTCTGTTCAGCTTTGTTGTTTCTTTCCCTTGCAAACACACCGACGTCGTTTTGCTCTATGTGGGACAGAAACTCGACGTTTCGATAAGCAGCCGATAGCGAACATTGACGGCTGATGGTAACATGCTGATAAAAATAGTGAAATGTCATAAACGTAAATTTGCCCTTAGGTTTACTGAATTGGCATGTTGTTGTCATGCCTAAGTAGCAAAAATGTTGACTGCATTTCGTGCAGCTACAGTTGAGATGGTTCTGCGACCTTCAAATAGCGATCATGATGGATTCATCGCCTAGCGATCAAATGATTTCATGAAGTTCAAGATGGAAATGGCGGCTTTATCTTCCAAAAGCTCGTATAAGAGACGTCACCGGCGCGTTTTTAGACACTGCGAAAAAATGATCTCTGCTAAAACTAGAAAATCAACTCGACATTAAGTGTGCTATATCGCCTGTATTGTTCACACACCCTTCTATATGGACCTTGCAATCTATCGAAAAGACCTTCAGGGTCTACAACGCAAATATTTCTAACTTGAGCACAAAAACTCTAACTACCACCTCATGGTAGTGAGCATCGTACACTTCTGTCCTATTCTCATCTAGCGCAGTACTCATAGGAAATTCCGACTTTCCACTTAAGTGAAATTTTATACCGACACAAAGTGGTCAAACGGTTTCGCCTATATACTCATCACCACCTGCCTTGTAACCTATCACATGACATTATGCCTGGTAATCATTATTTGAGCCACGCATATATGTGGTCTGTCAATGAGGGCTGACTTATAGAGCCCGATACACGTGTTTCGATCTTACGATCTCGTCAGTCGGGCAGTTACCCTTTCTCGTCTTTTGCTAATCTCTGTGGGTGCTCCAGTCCCCACAATAAGAGCTAGCGACGACGTACGATTTACACTTTATGTGTAGTGAAAAACTCACCAAACACAGAGTGTTGTACACTCGAATGCTCGTGGCTAGTATCGAGTGGAATCGCACCAACGCCATTACGTGTATCTCGCAGAATATCGGCAATTTGACACAATTTGTAACGCAGCCGTGTTGTGTAGTGCGCTCTATTGACGGCTTTATCCCTCTGTAGATGTCGAGTTATTGCTATGACAGCACATTATGATACACGTGCATCAGTGTCGAAATTTTCGCTGCGCAGCTTGTATCGTCAGTTGGCGAAAGGACGTTGGTTCTGCTCGTCTTCTTCACGGGTATTAACTTCTCGCTTATAAGTGCATCTGGAGCGTAAATAAACAATTTTTCTATACTGAATGTAGCGCGGTGATAAAATTCCTTGGCCAGTAGATGGTACATCATGAACAATCTCATAGATCTCTTGTTTCTTAAGATTTATTGATTTGTTATTTTCGAACATATTCTCCCTTGCAGGTTGTGAAACATCGCATCAAACGCCTATCTTCCTCAGTCATCTTAGTGGAGAGGCACTGAAGTTCCAACATTTCTAAGAAATCCACTAGGGCCGCGTAGCACTTGTAAGCTCGTATTTTTTAATTAATCTAGTGTAATCTCTTTAGTTGAAGTCAACGATTCCAGGCTGAAGGCGCAAAATAGCCACTGCATTTATTGCTTGACACACAGGTAGTTTTCCTGTATATTTCGTCCAGAAAGTTCAGTAAATATCGGAAAATACTCATGCTTCAAACTCAATCTAACATCGAACGACTCACTAAAACTCTCGGACTTCAATGTTTGTCGAGAAATCTTTGCTCAAGTTTATTTCAGCTTGACATTCTTACATTTACACTGATTTTGTGCAGTGTTTTGGCCCTAATCTCGTTACTTCAATACTTCGGGAATGCAGTGAATTGCTGGTTTATATTGGTATATTTTGTAGAAAGCGCTTTTGTGAATTTCAATTTCTAACCATCCGCTACTTGAAAGTCGCTTGTGTTCAAACAAAATTTCTTTTTGTTTAACTGCTGCCAGCGGTGGTTTGATGTTATGAATATACCCATTGACTTAGAGTGATGTGCAAAAACTTTTACGTCAGTTTTGGCTCGAAACCCACGTTACACGTTGTCCGGGTACGCGTTCTCGAACCGTTGCTCTACGGATGCTTCGTTTAGCACCACTCTCCGAGCAAGCGTCTCCGAATAAGTTGAAACGTGGGCTCGAGTCCGTGCTGATGCAAAACATTTGCAGATCATTTTAAATTATCGTATATGTATTACCATGAGCTTGCTGATTTTTCTTAAATTTATTTTATCTGAGTCCACCATAAGAAATAAACTGCGACGGAAGTAGCCACCAAGCCTACATTAAGATCTCCAGAAGTACTATTGATCTGAGACCTACTGAAATTGTAGGCTTTGAGTGAAATCTGTGAAGTTCTGACAAGACTGATTTTTACAATTTTTCATGGAAATCTTCTCATTGGTCTAAATTTGAGTTTTAGATGTGCTTATTTTTAAAGATCGAGTTATGATTCAACGACCCTCCCATCTAACTCCAATGAGTCAAGGTACGAATATTACACGATGAACTCCTGAGGTCAAACCAGAAGTGACCTTTCATTTTAAGATAGCGTTGCCTGCTCTTAACACCGAACAACGATCGGCTACTCTCATATGATGAAATGAGAAGCGGTCAGGTCGTTGTGAACACAGCAGTTCCACACCCTGTCCGCCACCGTCGGAACCAGAGGCTGCTTGCAACCAGTCCACACCTTCAATGAGTACTAAATTTTTTTAGAAGTAATTTTAATGAGGTATGCTTATGCTTCAAAAGAGCTTACATCTTAGTGTGTTTTTGTGTAGTACTCACAGTTCTTGTGATATCTAGAGCGTTATGAGTCATATATGAGATGCATAGTCAGAAATACTCCATGCTTTTCATAGTTGAAACGTGGTTGATTTCTCTTGTCATCATTGTGTTTCTTGTAACTCTTCATATGTAGCAAGTAGACAAATTGTCCCTAGGTGAATGATGGTCACGAAATTTATGACCATTTTTTTGTCTATCTTCTGGCGGGACAAGTTCGTGCGCAAAAGGAAGTAATCGCAAGTATCTTGAGTCTAACTGGAATGCATTATCATAAACAAGCTAAAGCTGAAATTTCTACATTTAGTTTTAGCTTTTCAACAAGGTAACGCTGCTGCAGCCATCCTACACGCACCAGCAGGGGACAGTACTATGGAAATTACGTTGCAAGACAAGAATAGTAACAGCACAAAAATTTGAATGTAGGGTTCTTCTAAGTTATAGGGGGGACAGTCAGATATCTTTAGATACTTTTCACAGGAGTGAGCAATCATTCGGGAGCTCAAATCTCTGGCTGCAACCCCCAGTCGGCAATTTTGCGAAAAGCTTTTTTGACGTTGTTGAAGAAGGAAGTCTCTTGTGTCTCGTAAACCAATTTTTCTCGCAAGGTAGAACACTTTTTTGAGACTATTAATAATTATTCGACAGCGTTAGTTCCAGTGATCACAGTGCTGTGCTTATTTTCTGGAAAGACCATTTCTCTACAGTGCTGTAGAAAAAAAAACTGAACCGCATGCTCGAGCAAGTGTTCTTTAGTCATCTCAGGGGCCGCTAAGTGATTAGGCAAAGTCGGAAGAGGCGGCGATCGACCGATTTTTGAGCATAAGAACCTGAAGAGAATCTCTCGTAGTATTTGAAAGCCTTTGATAGTCGCTATTGGAAGGACATCCAAGCCTTCTCAGCTTCTCGAAGTGGTCATAATGATGATTGATTTATATTCATTCAGTGCCAAATAAAAACTTTTTCATGGTTTTATAACAGAGTCATACATTTTGTTTGGTGTTTTTTTCCAGACCGGTGAAACAACTAATTGAAAGACATAGATCGCTCTTTCATAAAGCCTGTCTGCAATCGATCGTTCATCGCCACAGCCCGCTTGCCGCCTGACCCCGCGGCCCGTTCAATGGCCGAAGACCAATTACTCGCGTGCGTGCGTACGTGAATTCACTGTGTTCTTTCTGCTGTACTGAAGCGGAAGGTTTTTTCAGAAAATAAGCACAGCATCGAAATCACCAGACATTACGCTATCGAATGACTACTAAAGGTCCAAAAAGGAGCTCCGTCATTCAAGGAATATGCACGTCTAAGGCATAGTTTTATACCTCTCCATACCTATAGCCACAAGGTCGACTTCTGGTCACTGCAATGTAAGGAAGTACTATCATCTGACATGCGGTGATTTACTGCTCGACGTCGAATAATTCATAGATGAGTATGACCTCAAGAGAATGGGTGAACGGAGGTCCACTACTGATTAGTCCCAATAGGATGAAACAGGCGCCTGCATAGCCCTTGACACTTTAATGGTTCAGGACTTGTTATATATTTATCTCATAGTTTTATTTTGGATTTTGCAGCAGTACGAAAAACTCTTTCCGAAAACTAGCCTATGTATAGCTTTAGGCAAAGATTCAAGCTTCAAATGATCGCTAACACCTCTATGAGAAGTTTCTGTAAAGCGAATGAGGTCGGATATCCATATGCTCCTTATAACCTGGAAAAACCAAGTAGTTTTATGTGAGGAACTATCTTAGTGCGGTTCTGGAATATCATTTGCTTATCAATCACTTATACGTACTCAACAACAATTCTACCATCCTAAAGTACCAGTAATGCCACAGGCGCCATCCGCAGAATCATGGACACCGTACATATGTCAGAGTGCTGGGAGCGCTACGCCGCTATCCACGTCGAAGTCAAATTTAGTGTCCACTGCTGTAGCACACAATCAGCCGAAGCGCAAGGGTGGCACGAAGTTCTTGGAAGGTGTTCCCTCTTGTCCGGTATCTCTTTCCAATATTTCGATCCATAAAGCGCTGTAGTTCGACACGAGATTCATGTGTTTTATACTGTTCTCAGAATTCTCAAACTACTAAAGTAGTGTAGCAAAATGATGGGGAAGATCGCTTCATTGTAGAGAGCCAAAATCAATGTGATTAGCGTATGCAAACAACGATTATGACCGTTCGCGATCAAATATCTGTTCTAATAAGATTACTGGATGCGAGTATAGCGCACACAGTAACTGTAGGTTGCAGCTCCCTTAAGTGTTACGTTATGATTCTCGATTACGTGTGTATAGGTCTCAAACTAAGTTTGCGCACTTGATCCAAAAACTCAATAGTTATTATTCCAAGTAATAGAAGGTGTTGGTGTTCCGTGCTGACCTGGTGACAACCACTGATTTGGACGACGCTGTCTTGAAGAAGATCCACTTCTCATCAAGAGTGAAAATTCTGTCCAAAAACGAGGAGCGCCGATGACGACGAAGATGAGCTTACGCAATTTCTTTCCTTTGTTCTTTTGAACTTGTGTGAGACTGTGCGAAATCCAGCTGCCCTTGCGTCTTTTCTTGTCTGCATATTTCAAAATCTTCGGATTTGCGCGCTTGAACATTATAAATCATCGGCTAAATCACCGGTTGACAAAGTCGGATCTTCTTCAATCGCTGCAATGATTGCTTCTCGATCAACTTCACGCGGTCTTACGGATCTTGGTTGATCTGCCAAATCAGGATTCACATGCGAATATTTGTAAGCCATTCATACGCCATAGTTCTACCCACAACTTGGTGGCCTTTTGCACGGTTGATGTTGCCAGATGCAATTTGGAAATTGTGCCCCAATGTAAAACTCATAAAGGAGTAAGTTGCGAATGTGTTTCCGTGACGGCTATATTGTTGGGCAAGTATGTGCAAAAATATACAGAACGATGCGCAAGAAAATTCTTGCACGAAATAGGTAAAAGAAAAATTTATTTTTATGGTTACCTTCTATTTTCTGGATCACGTTCGGAAACTTAGTTGGAGCCGATTTGAGTTGTGGTCTTAAGAAAACACTCGAAACGAAAAGAATGATATAATAGATCTACCAGTCAAGAGCAGTCGAGTGAACAACACTCTGTGTTCGGTGATAATTTTATTGGACATAGAGTGTAAAACGTTCGTCGTCGTTAACTCTTAGTTTGGGGATCGGAGCGCCCTCACAGGATTGGCAAAAGATGAGAAAGGGTAACTGCCCGACTGGTCAGACTACAAGGTCGGGACACGTGTATGGACTACATAAGTCAGCCCTTTTTAACAGATCACACGACATGCGTGGCTGAAAAATGAATATTTGGCATATTATATCTGAGCTGTGGTCCTAAGAAAACACTTGAAACAAATCATGACCGATACCGTAATGATTACACAGCCGTCGTTCACGGCGATCATCACCGTCACAGCTCCTTCAACCAAGCAGATCGTGGTCAAGGGTAGCACTGCTAGTGGATACGGTATGTCGCATCAGGCAACATTTATTGGAATTTCTAAGGCCCGTGGAAGGTTATTGCAACTAGATTTGGAATCACCACACCTTTTTTTGCATTTTTTCCTCTTATTTAGCTAGACACAAGGTTTTTATAACATATTCACACGGCTAAGTTTTAATTTTCGAGTTCTTCATAATCTGAATATATTAGGTTGTCCCACCAACTAGTCGGCCAAATACTTTCGTTAGTGAGAAATGCGTCCCATTCGGAACATCAGATAATATGATAGTGGCATGTTCAAAATCAGTTGATCCTCCATATTTCAGTAGACTATCATTTTGTCAGGGGAGGGGGGACAGCATAATAAATATTGATGCCCGCTACGAGGCAAGGTTCGGTTCTTCGCCAAACGTTCACCTGCAAGTCCCTGTACTTTCACTAAAAAGAGATCAGATTGTCAACCCTGATCAAATTCCCTTGTTTGGATCACCTCGATTGATGAATGTTGATGTATTCACTATCATTCAATCACTTAATCCTGCTCTCTTCGTCTCCGTTCCATGTCTAAGAGAGATACTGCGGAAGTCTCAATTAATAACAACGAGGAAGAAATATTCATTCTGGATTAGCATGCTTCTGATAAAGTACTCGACATTCGTCTTCGGGATAACATGTTGACACAGATTTTGTGCAATCGTCCATTAACAAAATTGCTTTGGGCAGTCTACCATATCAAGAATCGTGAGAAAATCATCACTCAGACGGCTAGCATGTTGTAGTTTGTAGCTAACTCGATAAGGAATGAGCGGGCGCCAAATGATCACTATATTTTTCGTACCACGTTTTCTGTCACTTTTTCCTGTCTCGCAGTTCTATTTACGAACTCGCCTATAACAGCGGCAGAAGTGACAATTCTTGCATAAATCTTTCTCATCATTTCTAGAAACGAGGCAAACAGGTAGATTTAGAGAGATGGAGCAAAAAAGAGGGTGTTAGCTTGTTCGAAGTCGGAGTTGTTTCCGTTCGATCTGTTTGAGGAGCTTTTTCGTAGAAAGGGAAATGATTCCTTGGAGGTGCCGATGTAATGAGGAGGCATCCTATTATAGTTGTGTAAAGTTCCATCCGTTTAAGCGAAGCTCGAACTCCCTCACTCTAAAAGTGTAGGGCTTTTTTCCTTCCGCTCCTTATTATATTTTTTAGCCGTGAAAATTGAGTGATTTACACTGATAGTCTGTCCGTATTACCGTTCGTAAGCCTATCCAACGGCTTTTCAACATTTACGAACAAATGCCATGTCATTGAAAATGCAGTGAGGTTGAGGTATATGTCCACGTCAAAAGCTTCTTCCGAGTAAATTACCCTTGAACTTCAGAGACTCAGATGGCGTAACATCTTTTGATCAGATCTTTTGATGAATAAATCTCACATTTGTGAGCACGCGATAGGCCCAAAAAGCTCATGTCAGTGGGCAATATTTTTATGCGACGTCCTAACCGTGGTTTTGATACATTAGTATGCATTTTTTATTACCTGGCGATTTTCGCGTTATAACAGATCAAAACATATTACAAAATTGTACCTGAATAAGTAAAGCAATTTCTTGTTAATGTTATCCACCACCCAAGTCCTCATGAATTTTTGTTTTATACTGCAATGCTTACCGCTGGTGTGACAAACCTAAATCCAAAGAAAATTTTGCCATGGTTATCCTACTTTGTAATCAACTTCGGACTCACTTCAATTATTAGGGAACAAATGAATATCCGACCTCATTATTTGGCGAAGAAGTTTTCATGGAAGTGTTTGCAATCATTCGAAGGCTTAGATTTCTTACTCCAGCCCTGCCTAGCTAGTTTCCAAAAAAATCCTTTTAGAGCGCTGTGAAGTCGAAAATAAAACTATATCTCAAACGCACATATATCTCGCCGGACAAAGCTCCTTTTTAGACTGTTCGTGATCATACGATAGCGTAATGTTTACTCATTCCAATGCTATGCTTGTTTTTTAAAAAAACCGTTTCCCTGCAACGCCACAGGGAGATAAAATTAATCCACATGCGCGAGCAAGGTGGTCTTTGGCAAATTCACCGATCGCAGGGTGAGGCAGCAATAAGGATTGCGCAATTATCGATTGACACCGACCGATCTTATGCTAGCACAATCTTTGTTATTCAATTAGGAATTGTTTCTGAGCTTTGAAAGAGAAAGCGACATCGTATGACCTTGCTACAAAAGTACTCTAATTACTTCTATTTTTCTATGAATACGGATAAAACAGCCATCATTATAATCACCTTGTTGCAATTCAGAAGGCCAAAACATCCTAATTAATTCCAACAGTGACCCAAAAGCATTCAGATGCTGCGAAATTTTCTCTATACGTTCATATGTTTGAAAAACTACTGATGACCGCTCCAGCCGACCTTGCTGCCTCACCCCAGCTCCCGTGGACTGACGAAAAATTACTCCCGTGAATTGACGAAAGATTGCTTGCGCATGTGAATCAGTCTCAGTCTGCAAGCGACTCAGCGCACCAAGCTCCACTAATCTTGCGCACCACATCACTAGCATTTTCCCTAGGCAACAGTCGTGCATGAGTAGCAAGGGAATTGTTACCAGAGATCTCCATCTTAAGCAAGTATAGGCAAGTTGTATATCAAGAATATCACAAGAAAATTCGAAACTGAGCAATATCAAAATAATGCAATTTTGACAAATATCAGTTAGTAGACTTGGTATTTATTACTCTAGTACCACACTTATCGAATAGAATCTGAAAAAGATTAGGAAAAACCAACAGAAAAAAGACGTAAATGATAAACTAACCTTGCTGAACGTAGCAATATCCCACAATTGCCGATCTTTTCGCGAACCAAATGTGCTTGCGGTAGACTTCCGAACCCAACGCTCTTCCACCTCATCGGCCAATTCTGGTTCAAATTTACTTCTGGTCTTTGCATCATGCTTCTGCAAAGGACACAAAATAAGTAGAGCTTCAAGAAAATCACAAAACACAGCTTACGAGTTTTGCAATAATAGCATGAGAATCACGATACCAAACGACTGTCGATTATTCCACAATAACTACAACACCTAGGAACGGACTTGGAAGGTCAGTGAATTTCATAAATTGAAATAAAAGCAAATTACTATACATGCATTTATCACTTTAAGATAAGACAAGCAGAAAACACAAACAATGGGAGTCGTGGCCGAGCAGTTGTGATGCTCGTCGCGGCGTACGCGGTGTCGAGTCCCACTCCTCAACCTTTTTGGCACTCAATAACGAAAGCCCTATGGAACGCCACAGCCAAGCTATCCTTGAGTTTGCAACGAGACTCTCTTAATCCCTATCCTACGACGCTCAAGAAAAAGACAAAACCTCAATTAAGCGGTGGACGAGAAGAGAGCAAGTGTCCTCAAAGCACCGACTGAAGTGATTTCAATGCATATCTGGTCTTAATAATACCGCAGCGGCCTACCGCTGTATCGAGTCAGCGTTGTTTATCCGCCAAACAAGTATGGGACCCGTACGGAACCGATTTACCGACCCCGAAAGTATGAATGGCTCGGTCAGCTCTAAGCGCGGGATCGAGCCATCGACCTTGCGTGCGACGCAGAGCATCCTAACCCCTGCACCGCACACGCTCATTGGCCCACATGCACTCATAAGTGTCAGAAGAAAAAAATTTTAAAAAAAAATTCTTGATTTTCTTCTTTGAGCAGAACACGAGGTGTCACATTAAACTTTATTCGATAGCTGACGTTTCGGCAGTTCGCCTTCTTCAGAGCCGCTTTTTATATGTGTTCCACTGGATGATCCAAGTGGAGATCACCGGCAAGAGAGACACATAGGCTCGTAATGTCTTGATCGTTCAAGGCTATAAAACGTATTAAATGAGTTCCTCCACAAAGTAGAGAGGCCGAAAGTCATTACAAGTGGAAAGGAAACTTGGCTCGAAAGGTCGTGGGGTCAGCGAATTGAGAGTTAAAGGAAAGAATCGACGAGGGGTAATAGGGAAGATTCGACGGATCAAAAAGGAGTCGGGGGGAGGGGAGGGGTCAAAGAGCTAGACCTAGAGGTCGAAGGGAAGAGGCTGAAGAGTCAAAAAGGTAGACCGAGGTGCCAGCTAGAAGGATTATAGTAAATATATAGGTAACCAAGGACAAACCAAGCCTTGCACCACCTGTGCTACTCGAATCTAGGAAGACTCACAGAAGGTAGTTAGAAGTTTTTAATTCGAGCAAGTGCGAATGGAGCTCGCAAACTGATTGAGTATGCTATCCAGTATGCGTATTCCATTAATCCGTTGAGGATCATTGGTATCGTTTCGATGCACTCCGCATGACGTCAGCTTTATTCGCTCTGTGTATCTCAGAGCTGGAAAAGAAATGGAAGTTTTACTGATGCCCGTTCAAGTGAATCGCCGATCGATGGGACGAGAGGCGAAAGGTGATACTTCATTCCCCTTAAGTTTTCTGCCTTACAATCCTCTCGGGGAGTGACCAGCTGTTGTTTTTCGAGCAGATGGTGTTCTTTCTCGAGCGCTCATCTAACGATAGAAGTACAAATATATCATGTACTTTTCGGTGCTAAGCGGACAAATGGATCCGACCTCATTTGCTGGCAGGGAACTTTCAGAAATCTGCGCATTCGAATGGCTACTAACACTTCTAAAAAAGTTCCTTTCTAGCTCAAGGTCGATTTTTCATTTGTTTCCGTCTGACAGAAGAGTGCAATATCATGAGCGCTATGCAAGAATCTTCCTTAACTAAGAAAGTGATTTGTAAGCTCCGCCACTACCTAAAAAAGCCAATCCACACACACATCACTAACTGCTCTCGATGTAAATGATAGCATTTGGCCATAGGCACTTGTAAGCTCAGAAGCCATTGTCTTATGATGAGCGGAGTGATTGCAATAGATTCACTTCTCATCAACTTTAAGCCATGAGTTTTGTGTGCACTTATCAAAGACGTTCTCTTTATGAAGCTATCTATGCACTGGGTAGAGGAAAGAGTCCCATAAGACCCACAAAAAATCCAAATTTTACGTCTGTTTACAGAGTATCGGTTATTGGAAGTTCATGGTAATATCTCGGGAATAATTCCGTACAAAACTGCGTTGACGATGCATTGAAGAAGAAGTACCCGACATTGAATAGCCAAAAGCGCGCTGTTTCAGCAAAACAAAGCCAATCTGACCCCACAAAGAAGACTCAGGGAAAATTTGGTGTAATAGTGGGAATGGACGGGCCGCCGCACCCAGCCTACAATGCAGAGCTGAGCCATCCGATTCGATTACGGCCTGTTCGGCTCAATTGAGCACTTCCTACGTGGACGCCAATTCGAGACATTTGATCAAATTAAAGAGGCATGTTAGAAGTTTTATGATTCACAGCCCAAGGAGTAGCCGCATTCAAGCAGCTCCTGGAGCTTGCACATCTTTGGCAGAAGATCGTGGATGATGATGATCTTCACTTCGACGAATAATTATTGTTGTTTTCAATCAAATTTATGAGTAAACTTTGAATTTTCAGTGAATGTCAAAAAACTTTATCTTTAAACTATCACTAATAACTTTTGCAAAATGCTTTCAAAATCAACACCTACAGTTGGCGCTCTAAAGAATCCATCCAGAAGTACATTGGAAGCATAGATGTTGGATAAGTATTCCTTATACTCAGTCAACATGCCATTAAATATGTTCATCTAATCCACAATGCTGCGACATTTCTTCACCCGATCGTTGATGATCCTCACTTTATTGTTGAACTGGAAATCCGCACCAGGTATCTTGGAGAAAAGATCGATTTGATTCACATAGGCATGCTTCTATCCGCAGAGAAAATTCCGTATTAGCACTACTCAAATGGCAGATATTGTTCAGGTATTCACGCGCGTGATAGTCTAGCAATTTCTCATTCGTAGAATCGTTTTGGTCATCGGATATTGCCTGTTTTGTTATTATAAGCCGATGGAGGATAACAGCTGTGTTTATTATGTACCTTAATTAAGAACGAGAATTATCTTCATTCGCATTCGAAAAGACCACGTGCATGAGTTACCAGTAGAATTCATGCCTGGACGCAAAAAGTGAGGATATCACTCACGTAATATGCCTAAAGAATGCTCAAACAAGATATGACAGTTTTATAAACTTTTATATAACTCAATGCATGCAAAAACAACGAATAAAGAACATTGTTCACTAATAGCAGAGATTATTGAGCAATTTAAGCTGCTGGATGATTATGAACAGCAACATAACTTCATTATTAAAAATCTTCCATCATCTCAACAAATAAATCAGAAAATCATGCAAAATCCTTACACAAATGAAAAAAACCGATTGATTACGGCGCTCAAAAAGACACAGAAACAGGAAAAAACGAAGAACAATTAATACAGAAAACATCAGCGCTGGTGCAGCAACGCAAAGATACACGTGGCCAAGAAAAATTTTAAAATATAGAATGAAAAATTGCAATTAAGTATAAAGAAGGTAGGAGAAGTCTGCAGAGTACTTCGAAAGGATAAGGCGGAAAAAACACATCCTTGTCGCATAGCCGATAATCTAGAACAATAGAACCGATGATGTATTGAACGCAAGCCAAGGATTCTCACCAAAGGCATGTCGTAATATCTCAGTCGCATCCAGTCACCAGATAAGTCAGAAAACTATTATTAGCTATCTTCTCCCTATGGTCAACTTATCGCTGTTCTATTTATCCAAAATTACCATTTATCAGCATTTCGATTCTTTCACTTATTGCCAATTTGTGCCAAGCGAACTGAGAATCACGACTAAGTCTCCAGAGGCAAATATTACCTTCAATTACGAATTGAGCTAAAACCCTGTTGAATAACCCAGCAAAAAGTACTATTATATTGCAAACGACCACATTATCTAGACTATGGATGTCCGAAGAGGCAATCTAATTCAAATTCATTATCCGTCACGAGACGATCGTCGCTGCCGTTTTCGTCTTACTACGTCAGGGGTCCGAGGATTCTGAAAAACATTTTGTTATCATTACAGCAACCCCACGTCGAAATACGTGAAAGCTTACTGCATCTGAATATCGAAAAAAGATATTGGGCGGGAAGGAAGACCTTCCACGAATTTTGTGCCACCCTTACGATCAGGTGGATTATGAGCTACACTAGTAGGCACTGGTTTTGACTGCGGCGGGGCGACTGCGTTGTACTCACAGCATCCTGACTCATGCATGGTGTCAGTGACTCTGCTGATGCCATAAACTGAGGAACACCTTGATAAGGACCTGAAATTCAATGTAAAAAAAACCCAGTTAGCTTATTTATGATAGCGTATGCTGTTTAGACCAAGTTTGACTTCGATGCACAAACTTTTCTGTTGTAAGTAAACGAACAAAAACAATAATCATAGAGGTGTAAATCTACACCTTTACTCATTCAACCTCCCAATAGTTTACCACGTCATTGTGACTGCGAGGTGTTCATGAGTGTTGGACAGCGAACTACTGCGGTAATCAACACCCCAACAGGGCCACCCGAGCTCAGCATAGTCCGATGTTTCCACTCGGAAATCTCAGCTAGGAGTAAACTGTACGAAGAATGAGCGTCATCTTGGTAGCTACTGATGGAAAGGTGGTAATCTCTTTTTGATTCACAAGGGATGGCGACCGCTCCAACGTGAACACGACATGAGAAAGTCCCAGTTAGGCTCACCTCTGAACTCTAGGAAATAAACAGATAGACCAGCACATTTTCATGCGCTGTATTCCACAAAATATCGTGAACAGTGGTGATGAGAGTAATATATCGACGTTTCTGATCTCAAAAAAATCGGAGCATTCAAGACTATATATCTTATAACGCACCAGATATTCTAGAGATAGTGGGTGCACAAAAAGTAAGGAGCAAGACCTGTTAAGAATGAACATACCAAGCGGGAAGTACCATAGATATCCAGCATTGTTTGTGAGCGACGACGGATTGCAAGCAACCGTTTGCTCTGACGACGGTAGGTATGGTGGCGGAACCGGTGTGTGCCCGCCTGTACTGGCATTGCAGTAAAGAGTGGAGTTTCTATTCCACATATTGACTAATATCATAACAGATATCTTGAAATTTGTGAAAGCTTCAAAAACACAGTGAGGTGATGAATTTGTAAAAGTATAAAGATACCCCATGAAATGTAGTTCTATGGAAATCCAGTATTTGATGATGACGGCGGATTGTGAGCAGCTGGTTCCGACGATGGTGGACAGGGTGGTGGAACTCTTGGGTGCTGACCAAACTGACCACTTCCCATTCCATTATATAAGTCAAACGAAGACTGACTTGGTGTTGGAGGCCGCGAAAGATGTTTCAAATGGAAAACGTTACTGAAACCATATCTATTTCATCTCATCAATTGCACTACGGAACAACCGTACTCTGATGCACTGAAATTAGACGACGCCGTTGAATCATAGCTCGATCTGCTCGGTACAGGCTGAGACGTGTCACACTGAGTGATCTGAAAAGAAGCACACCTCCCACTACATAATAGACTAATTAAAGAATGTTGGTGGAGATTTTATAAAAACCAATGTTACCACCATGTACCTAACTTAATACTTCCAAAAAAGTAAGCTACGAATCAAATTTGTTTCTAGACTACATTGAAAAGAAAAAATTGTGTGCTTGTTCGCTCACTGCGTAATGATATATATATATATATATATATATATAGATATATATATACATATATATGCATATACGTATATGCATATATATTATACACAATCATATATATATATATATATATGTATATATATATATATATATATGTATATGCACAGTGCATACATGTACTCCTTTGACACCACTCTTTCTGCGCTACAAGGGAGTCGGTGGTGTAACGATTAGAGCATATGCCGCCGGATTGCGTGAAATACGGGTTCACGCTCCGCCAGACGCAAATGTTTTGCACATCAATCTATATCACTGAGTATATCATTACATCACGCCGATCTTTTTGATTATAAAGAGACAAATGGAAAACCGACTTTATTTCGTTCAAAAGGAAATTGTCATAGGAATGTTAGCATCCATTCCAAACCTGAGACTGGAGCTACAGTCTCACTTTGCCGGTTTTTCAGAATACCGCTTTTCGACGCTTTAAACTCCACACAAAACTATGTCTCAGAGGCGCATATTTCTGGCCGGACAGCGCTCTCTCTTTAGACTATTAGTAGTCATTCAATAGCGTAATCAAATTTCATTCCAACGCCGTGCCTAAATCCTGAATAGACTCCCTTTGGAATGCAGAAGACAAAAGAAGTTGTATTACCACCTGCGATCAATGGCTGCATCGGTCAATTCACGCGCGGATAGCTAAGGCAGTCACGGGCGCGGACGCGATGACGTAAGGGCGATGCAAGGTCTATCAATCATAGCGCCATCGCAAGCGGGTGCCCTAGCAAAGTGGACGTGAATTGGGCAAGGACTTCCTTATTCGCGGATAGGTAATTGACTTATCTTACCTGCTGCTCTTTAGAGAGATGGATTTTTCGCGTTGAAATTAGAAGCGATTAAGCCATCGTATGCTCACCAATAGTTCAAAGAAAAAAGCTCTGTCCGGTGAGAAATATACGCGTTTGAGACATAGTTTTGTGTATTTTATAGCGTTATAAGAGAAAATTTTCGAAAATCGGCGACGAGGAGCTGTAGCCAGAAATCTGAGCTTTCCAATGGTTACTAACAGTCCTATGAATACTTCTTCTCCAGCAAATGCGGCAGATATTTCATTTGTCCTCTTATAATCAGAAAAAGCCACTGTACCATCGCTAGAGGCGGCTAAATAAAAAATATCTGTTTGATCATCAATACGCAATACCTGTCAGCGTGACTGGGTTCAATGTCGATAGCAACTACCTGGACCAAAGCGTTGACGGTTGGTTGCTGACAGATAAATACGGTGTAGCGTAGAAATCACTGAGCATATCATTACATCACGTTGTGGTGATGGAAAAGATAGAGCACGCGCCCTCGCATTGGTGAAATGCGGGTTAAAGTACCGCCTGACACAAACGTTTTGCACATCACTCTACATTACTGGATTGCCAAGTATTTTGCAGGCAATGAAAAATATATGTAGTATACGCTTTCTTTGCAAAGACACTACCACTGTAAACCACATGAAAGATCACTGTGTCGCCGAAAATCGATAAACAATAAGATTGAAGCCGAATGTGCTCAAAATCAGTGTGAAAATTGGAGTATATATTGAAGCAGAACTGAACAAAGGTTTCCGATAAACGCTGCAGTTGTGTGTTCCACCGAGGCGTTTAAATTTAGCTCTAGGTTGAGCATGTGAGTAATCTTTAGTCAAACACCATCTCTTTTAGTAAAATTTGCGAAAGAATTACCTGTGAGGTAGACTGCGGAAACAGCGGTGGTCTTTTGACTTGAGTCAGGACCTGTATGCTTTATCCAAACGATTATGCTATATAATTTGGAAATGCTACCTGTTCAAGAAAACTACGTGGCCTTGTTTCATTTCCTTGACGTACTGGATCCTTGCAACTTCTCCACTGGGGTGATTGTAAAGTAGATGCATGGTGAGATCTTACACCATCTGGAAAAAAAATATCCGCCAAAATAGTGAATTGAAGAATTGCATGCGTGCAAACAAATGACATGAAGCTGTTAATGATGTCCATACTCTCGAAAAGTAGTGACTACCATCGCCTTTTGATTTACGCATGTGGGAACGAATGCCTTTATATGCTCCAATGCACACATATAGGCAGGAACTTACTATACCACGGAGGATCGACATCATCTTAGCAATTTTATTATAAGCTGCGTAACAGAAGTATCCGACACTGGCGCAAATGTGCTGTAAGAAGTTGTCAACATTGTAACAATTTAATGTCTATAAAGGAATAAATCCATCAACTAGCTCACTGCAAAGCACAGCTTTGTTATACACGCCATCAAATTCATATTTGTGCCACCTTCGGTGGGTTGCTGAGGCAGAGATTGAATTTTGGCATTTGAGAGTGAGGAGCGATCACACGGGAAGGAATCATAAAGAAAATGAGTGGATGGAGAACAATTAGTTATTGATGATTATCCGGTTGAGAACGAAACTCCTGTACCCGGAAAGTTCATTAACGCAGAAAACAACACGGAAGAGTAACTTTTTAAAAGGAAAACATGGTAGGATCCACATAGTGATCTCAGTGAAATCAATAAGCAACCAATAACTCAGTATTTCCATTCACCTTTTTGAGGTCGCCTTACCACCTGTCCGAACACATTCTCCGTAGCACGAAAGCTTCTTGACCCACTAGGATGCATGCTAGGCGTTGCTCTAGCATTTTGTGACCTGCATATACAAATATTGTTCTTTGAATGTTCTTGAATAACCTCGAGATTCTTTGGCCATTTGGTGATAAAGTCAGAAGTCACATTTTCAGCACTAGTTGTATACTACCATACACAGGTTAGAAATCATATATCTCGCCTCTACCACTTTTTGACTAAACGAAGTAGCACTAAAGACTTACCCGATCAAGACAAAAAATTTTAGTGGACACTCGTTAGGCAACTTCAAAAAAAAAAACGAGCTGCTTAAAATAAATATGCACTTCTCATAATTCCCAGAATCGACCATCTATTGACCTAGGCAGTCTCCAAAATTTTACTTATTTTTTCTATTATATCTCTTTTCTTTGTAAGCCGAATATGGGGTTGTTGCAAGACAGTCTATCATAAAAGCTGATCTTTCAACAAATTCGCCTTTTCAAAGCTTTATAGGATTGGACTGGCTGCAACAGCTAACCGCTTAGATTACTTGATCAGAAGAAACCACCCAGCTTAGATTTCAAGTGCGTCGGGGAGAAAGCAACATTGCAACATGTTTTATTGTTCTTAATTAAGCTGCAAAAGTAGAGACCAGTTGCACAGAAAAAGGCAGCCCGGTGATGGGTATCGCTCATCAAAATAACAGTCTTATATACTGAGCCACATAGCGTGTGATGACGCATTCCTCCTGCTGTTCTGCTTGGACTTATTGCTTCGTCCAAAATGCTTCCAATCTTACGCGTTATGGCTTCATGTCCTGCACTAGAACGGAGACTTTAACTCCGAAATTTTCCGTTACGCGCCTCCCTCCTATATGAGCCTGGTGAGAAATATGATTTGCTGTTGAGTTTTCCAACTGAGTGCTATCTTACACCAACTATGCAAAATGAACTACTCGAATAAGGCTACGTTGCTAAATTGCGGACACCAGCAATACTTCCGTTTTCTCTATCGCATGAAAGAATAGCCAGTAGGTACTCCTCGCTTTTTTGGCTTTTCGTGAAGAAATCAAAACATCAGGCCGATGGTCTACCTTTGGAGCGCTTGGCATCCTCAGGATTACAGTTGGTAACGGTTCTTGTCCATCGCTTGTCGTTATAGCTCAATATGTGGCCGGCCCGCCTCACCTTCGATAGCTTGGCGTGTGGAGCGAATATATGTCCTTCGATCGCTTGCGTGGGTCAGAAATTTGGATTTCTTCCTCACTTGCGACATACGGGATACTCCTAGCATCGATCACACGATTGCGCGCTCAATAACGCCAAGTGATTCTCCATTCAGCTTGAGTAGCGACCAGGCTTCGGTTGCATACGTTAGGGCGAGGATAACCGTTTACTCGAAAAGATGGGCACGCAGATGAAAATTCTTTGTCCTCTTCATTGTGCCCTTGGTGTTCTTAGACGATCCTCGAGACGCTCATTTGCTCTTGCTCAACTCTGGAGCTAGGTTGTCTACCATGTTGACTTTAAGGTCTCGACAGACGTAACTGGAGTATTCGGAGATGTTCGTTTTATTCAGCTTGCATAAAACATTCAAAACCCATCCGCTCTTGATGAACATCGTTCACGTTACATTCATTTTAATATTGATTCATTAAAGATGTACTAGTGATATTATCTCCCCTCTCGTCTTCGGATACTCAAAGGGCGCCTTTGAAAAACGTGTTCTAAACGGTAGTTACTGTTGGTACAAGAAGAGAAAAGAAGTAGGGCTCTTGAATTCAGTTCGAAAAACAACCATTGTCAGAGGTCATAAAAAGACACGTTCCTTTGAATAAGTTTCAAAAGAAATTACGCGCCTCGGGACGATAATTTCACAAAAACAAAGAACAAAAATCGGACTCCATCTGAGAAGCGCAGGTTTGGAAAATTGGTAACAGTGACTGAAAATTACCAGAAACTATAAAGCACCAGCTAGTGAGCAACCGCTTCGATTGCCTATGTCCAGCGCAAGAATGCATAATATACCTAAACGGTAAAGACGGTGATTGCACGTATGGGCAGCGTTTACCAAATCCTTTATGAGCGTGTGAGGGCGGACACATCGGCAAACGTGTGATCTACTCGGTGTCCGCATAGAAGTATGTTTGATGTGAAAGTATGGAATCAAACCAATTTACCATTGGGCTCGCGCTGAACGCAGACACTTATCGGTGAGGAATCTGAGGTGGAATTCACCATCTTGGTGCAGAAGTATGAAACCTTGGAAGTTGTACTCCAAACTACAACTATCTTCTTATCTCGCATACTCATGACCAACTGTCTACTTCGTCTCGGCACATCCGTAGATGAGCCATGGCAGCTGGCTCGTGTTTTTCGCCTCTCAGTTGGCCCGTACTGCGTTTGTATTCTATTCACAGAATAACATCTGTAGAATAACTGGGAAATAGGCCACAGCAGCGTCATTTTGCGATAGTTTAACAACGACGCCACTTGGAACCTGGCCGCGCCATCCACCTTTATTGCTTCACTATGTCACCTGCATAAATTAACATTGTTCATCTCGCCGTGTGTTTTAAATCCGTGTAAGGTTACCACGGTTCCTTCTCATTAAGAGGGAACAAATGAAAAATCGATTCATTGGATGGAAAAAACTTTTCATAGGAGTGCCGTGATTGTTCGAAAGCTTGAATTTCTGGATAAAGTTCTATGGAATCGGATTTGCAAAACACTATTTTTGGCGCTGTAAGATCCGAAATAATATTATGTTTCGTAGATCCACATGTTTTTCTCTTATATCGCCTAGATTTCGCTAGAGGAAACTACTTCCTTAGAGTGCTATAGCTCAAACTATAGTACAATCTTCAAAAAACCCGGAAATCAGTTTACTTTTCAAAAAGCTATTCTAATTTCCTGATCTCCCCTGGTTTTTTTAACTGTTCTTCAAAACTTGCCGGACAGGGCTCTTTCTCTAGACTATTGGAATTCATCTGATAGCGTAATGTTTTCTGATTCTAGCCATGTACCTATTTTCTGGAGATACGGTTTGTCAAGGAAAGTAAGATCGGGTGCTACATTGTTTGCTAACGTTGCTTACAGGCTACTCGACAAGGCGAGGGCCGCGGTAGGGAGCGTCTTAGAGGCGGATCGAGGTGGGACGATCGCTACTTTACTAGTCAATTGGGATTTTTCCCACGGTTTTGAGAGAGACTCTAGATAAAACTATAGACTAAGACATTACGAGAATTTCTTCGCACACTGATTTGCTTAACGGCTTCCAGCGAAATGTACACGTGATAAAAATGTAGGCGAAAGGCGAGTATGAAAAATAGTTTTTGATATGGATGCAACAGGTTACTATGACTCCTATGTGAGGTTACTCTAGCGAATGACGTCAGTTCTTCGTTTGTTCCCTTCTGATCGGAAAGAGTCGTCATTGCTTTATGTATTGTGCAGATGTGAATCTGGGGCTCGAGGAGTCATACACTCGCTCAAACTGATTGCACAATCATATACCGTAATCATTTCGTTACAAGTCGTTGTATTTCCATTAATTCGGATGCACTTATTCTATATTATGCGTTAATCGTTATTGGTATAAATTCATCATCATTCAACGGCCTTGATCTTCTGTCACTAGATTCCGCGTGATAGGGAAAGTCAGCACTCTCGTACATTCAACGCCCATTTAGGGTGCAACACTCAACCTCTGGCAACTAAACCAAGCCAAGATTCTAGCACGTTAGCTACCAAACTAACTACTAAATTGACAGCATAAACCACTGAACTTCTTTTATAGTGAGTAAGAATTTATAAGCATTGTGGATCGACTATATCAGCATAAACCGCAGGGAAGCATGCCTCTTTTTCACACGTGATGTATCACAGTATTCGGGTAAAATGCTTATTAGAAAAGGTGAGTATACTGAAAAACTATTTTGTGCTCGATGCAGTTCTAGCTCTGGTAGTCTTCAATGAAATAAGCGAAGCGTTTTTCTGGCTGGGTTGTGACCGATCTATCGCTTCTGAAATGTCGAAGCCGCCAAAACGTCAGCATAATGTGTTGAATAACCTCATGTTTGAGACTTATGAACGAAAGACTGTGAACCATTCTACTTTTCGTATTTGTTAACCTTGAACCATTTCTTTTGAAGCTACTACTTTCCAAAAATGATTGCACAGTAACTTTGAACTTACGCATTTGACTCTTCATCGTCATCTATGACAAAAGTCGTGGGCGTGCCATCATCATACATCAATGGTGATCTCGTCATGCTTGTGTTGAACTCTGAATTGTCTCGATCACAGAATGCCAAGAAGTGACAACTAATCATAGACACTGGAATTATTCTCTGCAGTTCAAATAAGAGATATCTCATGCCTTTAGTTTGAAGTATAAAAAAATTTCTCTATCGCGAACACTAAAACACATTTGGACTTCTAGGCTTCCACTACTGATTATAGAAAGGTTAAAGTGCAGCGCAGTGGTTAATAGTTTTGTGAAATACACGTGATGCCGTTGGCTGAGCCCCATTCCGCTGGTTCAGCTAAAATTTCATCACGCCAACGTCGGAAAAGTGCTAATAAGGTAGAACCCCTTAAGGTAGAGTGATGTGCAAAACTTTTGCGTCAGGCGGGACTCGAACCCAGATCTCACTCTTTTCGGGAGCGCGTGCTCTAACCCGTTACACTAAGGACGCCCATTTTGTACACTACTCTTTCTACGCTACAACATATCTATCTGTCATCCACCAACCGTCAACGGCCTGGCCCTGTATCGATATTGAACCCAGTCACGCTGACAGATAATGGATTTTGATGATCGAATGAAATTCTTTTGATTTAACCGGTTCTAACGGCAATATGAATTTTTCAAATACACCTTTTGATGTAGAGTGATGTGCCAAATATCCCTCAGCGTGACTGGGGTTCAATGTCCATACCTACTACACGGGCCAGGCCGTTGACTGTTGGCGGCTGACAAATAGATGCGTTGCAGCGTAAAAAGATTGGTGCGCAAAATGGGCGTCATAGTAAAACGGTTTGGAGCACGCGCTCCTGTACAGACTGAGATGTGGATTGAACCACATTTGACTCGAAAGTTTTGCACACCACTCTGCATCAAAGAGTATATTCGAAAATTTCATACCACCGCTAGAAGCGGTTAGATAAAAAGAATTCTATTATGGTAGAACGTTCAAGCAACTTGAGCAATACGGACGCCATAGCGGATCCCTATGAACAGTTCAGATGTCATTTTACCCTTCATAATCGCTCACTCACCTTCCGCATTCCTCTCCGGTGTTGACAACATGACCCTTTCCCCAAACTGTTTCACTTTCTCGGCTACGAGTACAGGAACAGCGTGCCGCTCCACGAAGTTGAAGAATTCAACATCGCGCTGAACAGCTTCCTGTGACCACTGCCGCGTAATTGCAACGCATTCCTAAAGACGCTCTAATTGGAAACATCAGATTTAGTGGCAATGATAAACGTACGCTTTGTCTTCCAGTTTTTCTGCAACGGCATGTTGATGTCATGCCCAAAAAGTAAAACTGATCACCACATTTCTTGCAGCGGTAGTAGAGATGGTCCTTCGAGGTTCTAAAAGAAGAACGTTCAGTATCCAACTTAAATGATACGGAGAATATGAGCAAACTGTGACCATGACTTTAACTCGTAAAAGACGGCTATAGAAGTCAAAGAGCGCAAAGCGAATTGCGCAGCTGTGCGCGATTCTCGTTGATTGATCAAGGTTTTCCTTCGTTTTGCAAAATTTTTGTAATTCTTGTACAACTTTGATGGAACAAGATTTTCTCTACTCGCTCGAATGCTTTTGATTTAGATGATGCGTTTTGTATAGAAAAAATGCTGATTAAATACGCAATCATACCGAAGTTGGCAATCAATCAATTGTAATGAATTGTACGGACAGCGTGATAAAAAATGTTATCAGTTTCGAGTTTTCCCAATTTTTTGCAAAACCCAAAATCCTTCGCAGTGAATAAAAATTCAAAACAATGAGTGTTTTGCCAAATTTGATGATGCATGCTCGTTCGACACCAGTTCATCAGTAGCCCTAACTATAATAAAATTTATATTAGATTCGTTTATTTTCAATTATTTTGAGTTGATGTATGTGAGGAAAAGTTGAGAACTGATGGATAGTGGGATATTTTCGAGCATGGAGGGACAATCGTGACTGAGTCGGAAAAATTGGAATTAATACTGGAATAGAAATATTTCAATCGTCAGAAATATGTCTCTCTAAAGAAGTGTTTGGTACTTTTCCTTCATCCGTAGCAGTATTCAAGAAGACGTGTTTTTTTTGCTCTATCTAGACATTTTAGCAATCATTAAAGCTTAAATCTCGAGAATTTGAACGGTGTATTCAATTTTTTGAAAGGCCTTTATATTACGTTATAATGGTAGAAATGAAGCTTAATTTCACACTCATATTTTTTTATTGCGGTGTAAAATTGAATTTGAGACTGCATTTCACATGCGGCACGCATATTTTGCACCAGTATGTGAATGAACTTCGCAACACTGGCATCAAGCTATCGCCTTCAGTAGCTGATCGATACCTTAAATCTCGAGGGTTTCAATGGCGGGCACGATTTTTGTGAAGAAATCTCTTAACTAGTAGTAGCACCAAAATTAGAATTGTGTTGCACCTTTGAATACTTTTCGGCTGTCACAGCCTTTCACTCAGACTTTCAACAACCATTCGATAGCACAAATCTCTGCAATTTCGATAATGTCTGATTTTAACAAGGATTCCTCAGTGCGTTGCCACAGCTGAAAGAATATTAGGTTCCGCACTCGGCGCGTATGGCGCATATCGCATGCCACATGTGAAATACGCTGCGCGATCGACACGGCACCGAGCGCTCAACTTAATATTCTTTTAGCTCTAACAACGCACTAAGAAATTTTTTTCAATTTTAGCATATCATTTAAATTGCTGAAGTTCGCGCTATCGAATGGCTATTTAAGATCTGAGAGAGAAGCTGCGACCAGCGGAAAGTACTCAAATGTGGAACACAACTTTGTTCTCACTACACCGGCCCGCTAAGAGATTCCCTCAAAAAGCAAGCAACAGATTAAATCCTCGAGCCTTGAGCTATTGACTGGTTAATTAAGGATGGCGCCGATGCGAATGTTGCAAAACTCACATACCGATAGGCATACGAGCCGCATGTGAAATGCATCCTAATTTCAGTGTCACAGCGCAACAAAAGTCTTTTTTTTAAGGAGTCAGTAGCACTATTAAATTTTTCGAAATTTGCGCTTTTAAAAAACTACCGAATTCTTTGAGAAACAAGTTTGCTAATCAGAAAATGCTTGAGTGTGAAATAACATTTCCCTTTAACTACTTCAGCTGAATATAAAGACCTTTCAAAAAAAAATGAAATGCCCATTCCAAATTTCCAAGGTTAACGCGGTAGAATGACTGCTCAAATGCCTGGAAAGAGCAAATACTTTTTTTTGAATATGGTGCTGATAGAACTACAATAACTTCCGCAATGATGAACACCCATTCTTCAGGCACTTATTCCAGCAACATACTACATTCTCCCTAACATAGACCTCCGCTAGAGGCGCTCAGTTTAGATGCACTTTCAGAGTACGATCTCTCAAGACAAGTGACACAGATGCACAAAAATGGTTCAAAATTTGTTTAATTTCCGTTGAACCTCACAACATTCGGCAAGAACGAACATTTGAAGTCATAACGAGTTTCACAGTAAGGTATCAATATATCCACGTTCGGAGTTGGAAATTTGAATAAGTGAGCTATAATTCCTCACGAACATTAGCGATCAGGAAATTTATGGAAATCTAAATTATTCATTTCAAAGCTGACAATCTATTAAGCTTGTTTGGAAAATGAACTTTTAATGGTGACAAAGTGATGTCCTGCTCAGTGGCTGCTGGTCACTATAAATGCTAAATATCCATCCAATCACCTCAAACGAAGTCAACATTTGAAGACGAATGCATATCACATTCCTCAAGAATTGATCACAGCCGAGAGCTTTATGCTCTAGATTACACGATTTACGGAAGCAGCCGACTTTTCGACAGTTTGGCGTTGTTCAGAACTTGGAGAGAGTGGATCGTCTCTCTTTTCTTTCCTTTATATCAAATAGAAAGCTGTAATATATCCATATATTGATTGTATTATTTGGACCTCATTGATGAAAATCATTTTGAAATGTCGGCATTCATTGTTTAGCAAGAATTCCTAACTCCGCTCCCAAAATCGCATCAGCGAATGTTGTGTGGCAAGTGTTTCCACTTTCAGCCCTCAGAACTGAATCCGATTTAAGACTATGATGAGGGAGCATAGAAGATAAGTAAATATAACTCGACACATCTTAGAGAATCGAGTGGTCAGCAAGATTACGACCTCTGACGAAACGTTGGTGGCTGACAGTTAACATAGAGATGCTGAAGAATGAGTGGTGGACCTAATGCACCTCGGTGCTGTAGTGGTTCTACGCGTCCCCAGTATGGATGAAACGGTGGATCGACTCCTGTCTGAGGCCGCAAATTTACTCAGCACTCGGTTCTCTTGAATATTTCAGAAACATCAGAAAACTGCGAAATTGGTAATAAAAAACTAGAAATTCGGAGTGCAACTCGATGAATATGCCATCTCCATGCTTGATTTCACTCAATAATTCTTTCAATTCAATATTTACTTTTTCCTTTGAATTTAGTTTTGTTGCAAATCTATAATTTACATAAAAATGATGAAGTAGTGAGGGAGGATCTAATCACTCACCTGTCTGCATTGCTTTATTACATTTTCCAACAGTAAATGAGTAAACGAGAGAAGCTTACTGTCTATAAGAAGATGATTATAAATGAGAACGCAGGCAACTGTAGTTGCACTTGCAAGTAGTAAAATTGCAAAAAGCTTGATACTTATTTTCATAAAATAATGGATGAACACCTTAGAAACGATTGCGATGAGAAAAGAGGTTATTGTCATTGCCTTTAGAATTACTGAAGTTCGCATTTGGAGCTAACCGCTGTAGCGTTGTTGTGCGGCGAAGAATTTACAAGTAGCGGCAAAGAAAATGTGGGCTGAAATGGTGCACACTTAGCGATGTCTGACATTAGTCTACTGAAAATGCACCTGTAATGGTGAAAAAGTGATGTCATGCTCAGCTGGCTGCAAAGCGCAACTTTGGAAGCGAAAACACGTAATGATGGGAGATAAGGTCAGTATGGCCACAGTTTCTATATGCGAAGATAAAATCCATGTTAACTGCGTCTTCACTGTTTGGTCAGCTTAAGTAGACTTCCGCACATAGACGGAGAGGGACTACACAATGGAATCTTAGGAGCATGTGTACCCACAACAATGCTAGAAACAATGACTAGGTGGTAAAAAGAGTTTTGTCATGCTATGAGAACCTCAGATTTTTATCCGGACTATTAGGAAGTGTTGTAGGACATTAAAATCTTTATGCGGACAACTAGGAAGTGTTGTATCAGTCAACAGTCTACAAAAAAAAGCATTTTCTTGATAAGTGATCAAAAGTGTAGTACATCGTTGAAGCATTACATGGCAACCAAATGCACCGCAGCTTAAATATGTAAAAACTGGGGAATTAGACTATCTTATAGGAGATTTTGGCATTTTTTCCTATCCTCAGTCATATTCTGAAAGGCGTACTCTTTGCTCTTTCTAAACATTGAAATGGTCCTCCGATAGCTTGCAACTCGAGAATTCAAGGAGATACTTTATACTCGCAAAGATCTTGGTATTACGCTTTAAAAATAGGAGTAAAATTCAATTTCACACTTAAGGATGTGTGGCAGAGCAAAGTTTTTTGCAATAAAACTCAGTAAAAGTTTGACAGCACATATCTCGGCTAATTTAGAAGTATTTTTAGTTTTTCAAAAAACTCGTGGTTGCCCTACAGCGATAAAATTTAGATTACGTTTCACTTGCGCTACGCATACCTTGCACCAATATGTGGATAATCCGCAACTTTGTCATTGGGCTATCAAATTTCATTTTGAATAGCATAATTTTCGCGAATTTTGATGGCGTATTTTACATTTTGAACCTCCCTCTTTGAGGGATCCCTTCCCCCCCGGTTAGTCGAAAGGGCACGTGGCGCGCCCTCGGGTAAACGCGAACCAAAAGCAACCGTGTGCTTAACAGAGAGGCAGGTGGATTCAGTAGGTGAGCTCCTTGCTTCTGCAGCGCCGACTTGACAAAACTTTATTCTCACGAGTCAAGTCGGCCAGAGGCCTGCAATCGAGCGGCTGGGGAAGTACATGGGAGCCGATTAGGAGTTGTCTCCAACAAATAAGCTTCTCGCGATTCTCCGATAAAGACTGGCAAGCTTCTTGTGTCCTACGCACCTAGCCCCACGTTCAGAGCCAAGCAAGCTATACGTTGTGTATAACATGCTAAAAACAGCAACAAATATGGGCCTCATTTCCCTGACCTCGAAAGAGCTCCTGGTACGGCAGCTCCAGGTAAGACGAGTACGGAGAGGATGTTAAAATTTTAGGGCTAAATTATGCTGCCAAGATCAAAACGGACTGAAATGACCATCTGTACCTATAATGCAAGAATCATTTCACATAAATCCGCTGTAGAAGATCTATTGATTCAGCCAAGAAGAATAAGGTACGATGTCAATGGCCTGGCTGAAACGAGAAGACGCCATCTTTTTCACCCTGTTTATGACAGCGGAGAAGAACTGTTTCTTGAAATATGCGATAGCAGAAGTGTCGGCGGCGTTGGCGTCCTCGTCAAATCGAATTTGACAGTGAACATCGGTTCGTTTGTACAACCGACAACCCGCTCCGCAAGATTATGGTTAAAACTATGTGGTTCTATGCCGACTTTGACCATCTTCGTTGCTTGCGCACCAAAATCAAGCTATGACGGAGACGAAATCGAAGCTTTCTATTTGAACCTCAAAAAATTCTTCAGAGAAGATCACACCTTTTTCAAGGTCATTGTCGGAGATTTTAACTCAAAAATTGGACCTAGAAGAGCGCCTGAAGAACGTCACATTGATACCGACGAACCATCATGAAATGTACAAGGTGAGAGGCTATCTGAGTTTGTCATTACGACCCAAACCATCCCTGGTAACTCTAAATTCCGAAGGCCTCACTCTCAGCAATGGACGTGAAAGTCTCCAAATGGAGAGTATCATCACGAAAAAGACCACATGTTAGCAGATCGAAGGTTTTGCGTGACCGATATCGCTGTTGTTCCTAAGTTCTACACGAGATCAGACCACTGCCTCCTTCGCGCAACGTTCCCTTTTTGCAGAGAGGACAAAAAGCTGCTAAATTCAAGCAACGAACTCTCAGAACTACCATAAACTGGGATGTATACAAATCATTAGTCGGCTCCTGTAGAGACACCGTTGTAGACAACATCGACGAAGAATCGGCTCGTTGAATTTCTCCACGTTAGCGCTACGAAAGCAGAGAGACCTAAGGTTACGAAGAGACGTTTGTCTCCGCAGACACCCAAGCTGATACGTCAACGTGGAATCGCATTAGCTACAGGTAACCGAAACCTAACGTCCGATTTTGGGAATCGCCGCAGAGAAGCGATAAAAAAAAGACCTCAGAGAGAGACGAGCAACAGTTATGGCAGAAGCAGCGGAAGCAAGAAAGATTCGAACATTGATTTTAGGAAGGTTACACAAAATCCTCTTACTCTCTCTCTCTCTCTACATCAAGAGGAGGACGTAGATACATCTCTAGACTAATCGTTTCCTTTGAACCTTCCAATCAATTTCGTTTCGAGCTGTCGGCATTTCATCCTCTTCACTAGGTATGCAAAAATATTTCTAGTGCATTGGGAATGAGCCGACTGCTATTTTAGCAGGAATGTTGACCTTAGGGCATTCATAATGTAGTAAAAAATATTGGAAACAAAGGAGTTATATCATAATGGATTTTATATAACTAGTACAACACCTGGATGTTGAGAGCACTTCCAATGATTAGAATGCCAACGCTTTTCTCCATTTCTGCGGGTTATTTATGCACAAAGAAAATGGAATAGTGTATAGATGAAGATGCAGCACTATAGAAACAAATAAGAACCTGAAATTTTTTTCAGAAATAAAGAAAGTCAGTAAAATTGATCAGAGCGGTGCGCCGCTGCTTGCGATTTGAATTGGCCCTCCTAGAGGGAAGAGAGGTCGTAGCGGAGATCAAGATCCACTGAGCAGCGATGTTACGATAAAGTGATGACGACAATATCTATTCGGTTACGCAAAAACCAAGCTACCGTGCCACTGATCAAAAAACTCTTTGACTAGATAGAATTCTTATTTAACCTCTTTTAGCGCCGGCATGATGTTAGAGATATACCCAGTGATGTACAGCAATGTGCAAAATTTTGTGCGTCAGACAGGACTCGAGCCAGCGTCTCACTCCAACCGTAGGAGCGTGCATTTATCCGTTGCGCTACTGACGCCTGTTCCTCCATGGCTTCTGGCCTGACACAAGAAACTCTCTAACTATGACCACTACTTCGAGCTTAACTCGAAAGTAAAAAAGTGCTCATTCTGCAAAGCACATATTAACATTGAATCCACATAATATGACAGCTTTATAGTGCCGTACTCTTACTGAAAAGCAACAGAATAATGAGATGTTCAAATGGTCAACATTTTTTCAATTCTTATTGATTATGCCAACCTTGAGCACGTGTGGCGCAGTGATCACATGTGCTTTACGGCACACGTGCATGATCAATCGATGGACAATGATTCGATCACGCGTCCAGATCTCGTGAAGCATTCCAGTCCTCTGTAAAGTGGTTTCAGACTTGTCTTGCGGGTAGCAGCTCCGAATTCATTTTTCGGCACTGCCACACTTGTCATTTCAATGGCCGGCTATGGCTCTGTCACCACAAACGATTAGACGGAGACGAATGTCTGGCGCATCATTGAGGGACTGATTAACTTTGAGAGTTTTTGGTTTAAGTTGACCGTGGACTCGTGGTCGAGTGGTTGGTGACGCTAGGTGCAGGATCAATTCCTTTCCCTCCAGCACTCTCCGGCGGTCATTGAAGGAGAGCCGTAAGAAATGCTTTGCTTGACTGTCCTAGAGAATGCAAGGAGACGTGCACAATCACTGTTCTACTAAGTTCTTGAGGAATGTGCTATTCTCATGTAAGCGAGGAGAGGAAACGATTGAAGTTGACTAGCATTTTCTTAGACTCACTCTCCAGTAATGTTTGAGGCTCGTTGGTGGCAAAACGTACTACATTAAATTCGGATATAGAACTATTAAACTCTGTTTCGAAATTTATTTTTCTTATCCATGGAAAAAGAGCGCATGTGGCGCAGTGGTTAGAGGTGCCCTGCGTCGCATACGAGGTCAGTGGTTCGATCTCGCGCTCATGGCTCACCAAGCCATCCATCCCTCCGGGGTCGGTAAATTGGAACCAGGCAGGTCTCAGACTTGTCTGGGAGTATAGGCAGCACTGACTCGGTTCAACGGGAGGCCACCACGAGTCATTGTAAAGGCCAGATGTGCATTCAATCACCTCAAACTAAGTTAGAAATTGAAATCGAATGCACGGCGCATCCCTCAGGGATTGATCAACGCCGAGAGCTTTATCCTTTTATCCTTTTATACAAATAAAGTTTCAACGGTAAATTATGTAAAAAAGCAATCGATCAATGAACCGGCGTAGTTCGATCGGTCATAACCGAATTTTACACGAGGGACGTGTATGACACGTCATGAACACATGAAGATGAGTAACGAGACAACAGACGAAGTCACGAGAAGTAGTGCTACTATACTGAGTGTTTGCATGCATCGACGAGGAGACGCGGGCCTTCATAAAATCACCAGACCTAGATTTCAATCGCATCAAGCACAAAATCACCTCTCGACTCTCAAGATGTCTCAAGTTGAGAGTTGAGTGGTCGAAGCGACTGAAATCTACATCTGGTGTTTTTTCCTCTATAGGTGTAGTGGAGGTGTTTGACTAATTGGATTGCGCACAATTTGACCTTTCCAAACTCTGAGGAAGGCGAACTGCCGAAACGTCAACTGTCACATAAAGTTTAATGTAACACCTCGTGTTTGGCTTAAAGAACAAAATCAGAAAAAAAATTTCGTTTTGATTTTCCCGAATTTCGTGCAAGGCTCAAAAGTCTTCATAATGAATAAAAATTGAAAACAATGATTGTTCTGTTAAAATGATGATGCATGCTGCGTTCGATATCATTTCATCAATAGCTCTAACTATAACTATTTCATATCAGTCATTGTTTTATTTCCAGTTATTTCGGACTAGGTGTGTGAAGAAAAGTGGAGAACTTTTGTATAGCAAGAGACTTTTGCACATAGAGAGTCAATCGTGTTTCAGTCAGAAAAAATGGAATAAATATCGGTATAGAAATATACCATTGGTCAGAAGTATGTGTTTATGGAGAAGTGTTAGATACTTTCTCCTCATCCGCACCCATATTCAAGAAAACGTATTTTTTTTACTCTATCTAAACATTTCAGCAGTCATTCGAGCTTGAATCTCAAGATTTGAAAGGTTTATTCAATTTTAAAATGGCCTTCATATTACGGTGTAGTGGTAGAAATAAAGTCTTGTTTCACATTCATACATTTTTCGCCGAGCAGAGGCTTACTCCAAAAAATCAGTAATTATTTGATAACATAAATTTTGAAAAAACTCAATGGTGCTTGTGGTTTTCCAAAAAAATTTTTTTCGTTGTGCAACACTGGAATTAAGATTGCATTTCACAAGTGGCATGCATATTTTGCGCCAGTATACTGATGAAGTTCGCAGCACTGTCAGCAAGCTTTTGCCTTCAATAACCAACTGGTAGCTTAGATCTCGAGGGTTTCAATGGTGTACATAATTTTTAGAGGAAGCTCATAGCGCGCTGGAGCATTAAAACTAGAACTGGGTTGCACTTTTAAATACTTTTCTCTCGATACAGCCTTCTTTTCAGGCTTTCAATAATTATTCGATGCACAAATCTTAGCTTTTTCGATGATACGTTTGGTATTTCGAAAGGATTTCTAAGTGCGTTTTTACAGCCAAAAAATATTGAGTTTCGCACTCGGCGCGTCGCGAATGAAGCGTATCGCATGCCACATATTAATTGCGCTGCGCGATCGACACGACGCCCAGTGTTAAACTTAATATTCTTTTGGCTGTAACATCGCAGTAAGAAATGCTTTTTGAAGATCAAGCGAAATTCTCAAATTTTTGAGATTTGCGCTATTGAATGGTTATTGATCTGAGAGAAAAGCTGTGACCTGCAAAAAGTTCTTATTTTGTAAGAACTAGAAAGACCGACTTTATTGAAACCTCGGTATGGTATAAATTTGAAACTTTGAAAATGAAAAGAAAAGCTTACAAAACTAATCTTCGTTCGAATCTTCTTGAGGTTGGTATTTTTTCCAACGATTGTTCTTCTTTCTGCGACCGATGGATTTTCGCGGTTGCTTGTGACTGACATTTCGGCAAAAACGCCTTTTTCAGAGCCTGAACGTATTGCTCATTGTAACTTTATTTATATGACTATGCACTGTGAGAAAAAAAACAAACAATTCAAAAATCTAGGGTATTGAAAAGCGATAATTGATTCACGAAAAAACACTCACCGTGCAATCTAGTCTAGGGGCTACCTATGTTGTTAGCGCAGAGTGACATATGAACCAGCTCCCCATGTTACTAGGTCAAATTAACGATAGGTGTTAGCTGAGAGCCAGGCTCAAAAATCAATCTGAGTTAAGGCGCCATGAGTTTGGTGATGTTAAGGCACTCTCCATCTTTGTTCATTTGAGAATTTCTGGAATTTATCCAGAAAGCTTCAAAACTTTTCGCGCCAATGTTTTATATTCGTGCCCTAGGATTCTGACTATATCCTGTGTGTACCTACAGGTCTACTTGGGTCTTTATTTGTTTTTTCCGCCAAGGTGTTCTTTATTGCGGATGTGAAGTGGGGATAGGAACGACAGGACGCCACATCTAAACAAGAAGGTACCTCTAATATTACCTTTCATAACAGACAAAGTCACTACCGCTATTAGAATGTGCCTAAGAAACAGCGGTCTAGAAATTTCGTAGGAATTGTAGAAATTCCTCCTAAAACACTGTATCGTTAATTAGCTCAAAACCGCTTGTATTACCGTCTGTGTAATGAGAAGGACTGCGTTATTTGTTCCAACAAGAGACGGCGAATGCATGAGCGTCGGTACAGTATACCTTATCTCTTGTAAGACAAGTGGTGACGATTACATTGGCGAGACAGGCAGAGCACTTCACATTCGCGTAGAAGAACACCTAGACGGGAAAAACAAAGAATGTCCCAAGTAAACCTCTAGGTACACACAGGATACAAAGGCACAATAATGGCGACTTCGAGGTAGTGGTCAAAATCTTAGGGCACAAATCAAGAAGATCGGCGCAAGAAACCCTTGAAGCTTTTTGGAAAAATACAGAAACCCGCGAATGAACAAAAAGGGAGGGTGCCTTGTCATTACCAATCTCATCGCACCTTGTCTCAGATTGATTTTCGAGCAGAGCTATCACCTGACACCTATTGTTAATTAGACCTAATGACATGGGGGCGGGGTTCATGCGTCACCGTGCTCAAGGAACATGAGTAGCCTCTAGGCTACATTGCGCGGTGAGTGGTTTTACCTGGATCAATTATCGCTTATCAATACCCTATATTTTCAATTTATTTGTTTTTTGTTCCTTCTTACAGTATATAGTCATATAAAAAGAGTTACAGCTAGTAATACGTTAAGGCTCCGAAAAAGGCATACTTGCCGAAAAGTGAGCCACAAGCAACCGCGAAATCTAATGGGCCGGAAAGAAGAACATTCGATTGGGAAAGACTTCAAATAAAGATTAGTTTTCTAAGCTTTTCGTCGCATTTTGAAAAGTACTCAAATGTGGAACACAATTTTGTGCTCACTACACCGTCACAATAAGAAATGTTTCCAGAAAGCAAGCATGTTATTGAAATTCCTGGGATTTAAGCTATTGACTGGTTTTTGATGGGTGGCGCTTGACGCCAGTGTTGCAAAATCGATCCACATACCGGTGAAAGGCATATGCGCCGCATGTGAAATGTAAACTCAATTTCAATGTTCAGCGCAACAAAAGTATCCTCACATTAAGCATTTGCGAAAGTAAAAAATTTTGAAATTTCCCAAACACTCAAATGCACTTCCTTAACTCCCTTGATAGGAACATACTGTAAAGACCCACAATAATCTTTTAAAGAAGTTGTACACTTAAGGAAACGTATGTTGTAAAATTATATTTTGGAGCACTGTCAAGGTAACTGTAAAAAAAGAGATGGAAATGTTTCGGAACTGGTTTCCGTATTGAGAAGTAGAAGTTTTCAGTACAACTGAGTAGACTTTTTTGCAAGAACGTTCATAGAGAATTCTTCAGTGAATTTCTATCTCTTCGTGGCAATGAAGTTGCTCCAAAATCATACTTTTTCAATGGAATTATGAAGAATGCCAAGATGAAGTTCAAACAAAAACGGCTAACTATTCCTAATGCAAAACATTCTTTCCCCTTCAGAAGAATATGTTCTGAAGGTCTCTCCAGAAACGATGCATGTCAAAATCGCTAGTAGTCAAACAATCGAATGACTTCAAAATTGGAAATAAAATCACAAAAAAAACCTGCGTTTCATCCATACCGGCAACGTGCTATCACTACACCACCGAGGTACATTTGCGCCACCTCAAAATTTTTAGTGTTTTTACTGCATTTTTCAAAGTGTAATGATGTTTCATATACACCTAAGGAAGAACTGAGTGGTGAGCAAAAAAACGACTTCAGGAGGGAGTCGAACCAGCGTTTCATCCATACCGGGAACTACCTAAAACTTATTTTTGATAAAACCAAATAAAAAACAAGGAGGAAATACTCTAATAAATGTCTGGTTGAAGTCTCAGTATGGATGAAACGTGTGTTCGATTTCCGCCTGAGGTCGCACTGTTATTCACCACTCGATTCTCTTAGAAATATATGAAACATCGTTACACTGCGAAAAAAGGCAGTAAAAACAACAGAAATTCGGATTGTTACTTGTCACACTTGCTGTCAGCTTAAATGGCTTTATGAAGCGAAATCGCGTACCCGACCAAACCTGTTAAAGGTTGGTGGCTGACAGATAAACATAGAGATGTTGAAGAACGAGTGGTTGGGCAAATGTGCCTTGGTGGTGTAGTGGTAGAGCACGAGCCCCAGGTAGGATGAGACACGGGTTCGGTTTCCGGCTGAGGCCATGTTTTTGCTCACTACTCAGTTTTCTTAGGAAGATACGAAGCATCGCAATAATGCGTGAAAGGCAATAAAAACAATAGAACTTTTGAGTAATAACAAAAGCTATTATCTAACAGGTGAAAATTTGTTAGTTTTAGAAGAATGTGGTTTGTTTCGTTGGACTTAGAAATTCTCGAACACTTGAGTAAACTGTCCCAAAAGAAGCCTTTCTTTATTGACGGTGAACTTGTGCCTGTGGCGTAGCGGATAGTGATGCTCGGTCGGGATCGATCCCCCCCCCCCCCTCTTCCACTCTCCCTGCAACACTGTCCGGCAACCAATGAACGAATGCCTTTCGAATGATACAGCATGACTACCCCTTAAATTTCAAGAAGATTCAGTGGCGTAGTGTTCCACAAGTTTCGTGAGAAAGATGAAATCCTCATGCAAGAGAGAAAACGAGTGAATGCTAGAATGTGAAGAGCATACTTGAAAAAACTGTGATACGGACCAAATAACGTGGTAGGGTGATACTGGCCGTGGAATGTTATTCAAAGGATAAAAAGGATAAATCTCTCGGCGTCGATCACTTGAAGGATGAGCCGTGCATTCATCTTCACTTTCCAACTTCATTTGAGGTGATCGAATGCATATCTGGCTCATAGAGTGAACCGCGGTATCCAGTCATTGCTGCATATCCTCCCAGAGAAGTCTGATACAAGTTTAGCGACACGGAGGGATGGACGGTTTGGTGAGTCATGGGCGCGAGATCGAACCATCGACCTTGTGTTCGACGCACGGCACCTCCACTGCGCCGCATCATCACGCTCGTAATATTATATATATATATATACTTTTTTTTTTCTTTAAGCAAAACACGAGGTGTTACAATAAAATTTTATTCACAGCTGACGTTTCGGCAGTTCGCCTTTTTCAGAGCCTGAAAAGGTCAAATTGTCCGCAATCCAATAAGCCAAATACCTCCAATACTCTTTTAGAAAAAATCACCAGACCTAAATTTCAATCGCATCAAGCACAAAATCAACTCTCAACATGCTCACCGCTTTTTATATGTGTTCCACTAAACGATGCAAGTGGAGACAACCGCAAGGAGATCACATAGGCTCGTAATGCACCTTACCCATCAAAATAACAGTCTTATATACTGACTAAAATCACGTGTGATAGCAAGGCATTCCTCCCTGCGGTTCATAATTGGATTGGTGGTAGTAATCCAAAGTGCTTCAAAAAGTTTTCGCGCTGATGTTTTTTGTTCCTGCGCAAGGATGGTGACTTCAATCTCAAAATCAGCTCCGTCGTGTTTCTGCTCTCTATGCGTCCCTAGCGGGGTGTTCCGACTTTTATGACGCTTATCAGCTAGGTCGTTTGTCTTGCTCCTACTGCTTATATGTGCTGCTAGTTTGATCAACCAGAGTATATGATGGGCTGTATCCCTTCATTCTCACCCAATATTCTTGTCATAAAAGTTATGTTGACGCTGCTCTTAATCAATAGAAAAATTAATTATGATATGTTTCTGTCTATAGATTGCTGAATGATTTCTCACGCACTCTACCGTATTCAGCATTGTTAGATGTGTTCGGATGGCCTACACAATAAACTATGTCTAATAGGTCTCTAACTAAGTTTTCGAACTTGTTCCAGAAAGTAAAAATCTTCCCACAAAAATAAATTTTTCTCACCTATTTTGTGCCGAATTTTCCTGCGCATCGCTTGCTATATGTTTGCACATACTTGTCCAACATGGAGCCATCACAGGAAGTCATTCGCAACTTACTGCTTTACGAGTTCAATTGGGGCACAATTTTCAAACTGCAATTGACAACATTAATCTAGCAAAAGGTCGCCAAGTTGTAGGTAGAACTATACTATACTATGCTAAAGAGAACTATACTATAAGAATACTTCAATAATGTTATTTGATACTTTCAATTACTTGAAAAAAATGTGAATTTTTGGACCAAGTTTGGAGACATAGTTGGAGATTTGATAGTAGAACTTTTTTGGACCCTAACGTGATAATGGGCTTGCGAAGCCTGGAAAATGGAACGAACCAACGGCATTACGGTATTTCGAGATTTTCAAGATTTTAATGGCATTCATAACGTAGTTTGGCCTTGCGGTGCGCATTGTTGATGGTTCTGTCTCTCTGTAAATAACTATTATTACGATAACAACTCCTTACGGCACACGTGCACTAGTGTCGAAACTTCCGTTGTGCAGCTTGTATCGTGCATTGGCAATGGGACGTTGATACTCCTCGTGTTCGCTCACTGGTTAATGTATTGCCGTCTAGATGTATATTCAGAAGGTTCACGAACATTCGCTTTCGTAAGGTGAATGTGGTGTGGTGGTACACATTCCTTTGCGAGTAGATAGGACATAGGACAACAATTCCATAGATCGCTTGATCTCATAGGATTCATTAATTTGATATTTTGGAGCATATTCTTACCTGCAGGTGGAGAAACATCACATCCAAACATCTACAGCCTCTCCGTCACCTTGAAGAGGTACTGAAAGTCCGGTGATCCAGGGAAATCGACTACAGCAGCGTACCACTTGCATTCAGGCATATTTTCCAGATAATGTAGCATAATCTCTTTTGTTAGAGCCAATAATTTTAGACACAGGATCGAGGAGTGCATATGTTTTTATTGCCTGACACACAGGTAGTTTTTTGCATATTTTGTACGAAACGGTCAGTGTGTATTGACAAATAATCATAGCTTAAACTCAACCTAACTGGAACGACTCAGTCTCTCAGACTTCACGGTTTGTCGAGGAACCTTTGTTGTATTTCGTGTCTCATTTACATTCCGACATTTAAACTGATTTTGTGCAAATTTTTGGCCTTAATCTCGTTATTTAGGTACCTCAAGTTTGCGATGAATTGCTGTATAGTTTATATTGGTATATTTTTGCATTGAATGCATTTGTGAATCAGCTAAACATCCTAATCAAATGCGAATTTTTTTAGAAATCGTTAATGTTCAAATAATAATTCTTTTGATTTGATTACTACTAGCAGTGGTGTGATGTTATAAATATATCCACTGATCTAGAGTGATCTGCAAAATCTCACGTGAGTTGGAACTCAAACTCACATTTCACCATATCCGGGGCAAGTGGTCGAACCGTTGCACCACCAAAGTCTGTTTTGGCACCACTCTTTTCGAACACCTGCCCCCGGATAGGGTGATTTGAGGGTTCGAGTCCAGCGAGGCAAGAATTTTCCACATCTCTCTAGATTACGCGTATGTGTAATATCATGAACTTGCTAATTTTCATTAAAGGTGTTGAATCTGAGTCTTAATATACAAAATATGCTGCGACGGAAGTAGCGACTAAGCATATATTAAGGCTTTAAAAAATGCATTTAATTTGTAATTACTGAAAGTGGAAGCCTTGAGTAAAGTACGTGAAGTTCTGCTAGCACTGATTCTTAAAAGTTTTATTCGAACACTTTTGACTGGTCTAAATATGTGTGTTAGATGCGCATCTTTTTTAAACTACACCATTGTGACATGTTTCAGCCGGGCCCGAACAGATCGGCCTATGATTCAACGGCGCTGTCGTCTAACTTCAGTGCGTCAGGGTAGATGATACACGATTCAATTACTGAGTTGAAAACAGATATCCTTTCAGTAATCTTTTATAATGAGGCATCCCTCGCCGTCTGCAACACCGTATCAGAATTTGCTACACACATATGAGTAAATGAGAAGCGGTCAGTTTGGTGTGGATACACCAGTTCCACAACCCTGTCCACCACTGTCAAGACCAGCAGCTGTTCACAATCGTCGTCATTCTCAAGTGGTACCGGATTTCCGTAGAATTACCTTTCTTGGGGTATGTTCATACTTCAACAAATCTCATTCCTTAATGTGTTTTGGTGTGCTCACTGATCTTAGGATATCTGGTGCGTTATGAGCAAGACATGAGGTCTATAGTAGAAAAGCTCCATTTTTCTCACAATCAAAAACGTGGTTGCTCCTCTCTTATCATTTGTTATGTTCCTTGTGACTCTCCAAGTCTAGCAGATGTAAAAACTATCGTTAAATGAATGGTGATCAAGAAATTTATGACTATTTTTTCGTTTTTTCTTTTGGCAGGCCATTCATGCTCGAAAGGAAATAATCGCAAGTATCATGAGTTTGATTGGCATGCACTCTCGTAAGCAAGCTAAGCAAATCTTCTGCAATCGATTTAGGTCTTTATCAAGGTGACCTTGCAATACTCTTCATGCACGTAGCAGTTGGAGGACAGTATTATGAAACTTATGATGCTACACACGGTTAGTAAGAGTACGGAGACGTGGATGTATTATTGTGTGAGCAAAAATTTTCGTGTAGTTTTGAGATCATTTTTTGCTATTCTATATTATGTAGGCACTCTAGCAGCAATACTACTATCATAAAGTATCACAGCTACCGTTTGTGCCAACCGCAGAATCATGGACACCGTACATGAATCTGTTCGCAGAGAGCACCACGCCGCTATTAGTATCGCAGTCAAATCCAGTAGCCACTGCAGCAGCACACAATCCACTAGAACGCTAGGGTGGCACGAAGTTCTTGGAAGGTCTTTCCTGTTGTCTGGCATCTACTTCCGACATTCAGATGAATTGAGCAATATACGTAATTCGGGGCGAAATTTACGTAATTTAAACTGTTTTCAGAATCTTTAAACTCCTAAAATAGTGAAGAGGAAACGCGGGCGACGATCATCTCGTCGTAACAATTCAGAATCAGACTGGTTGCCTATGAGAATATCCACTGTGGCCGTTTGCTATCGAATATCTGTTCTGACCGGATTTCTCGACATGATTCTAGTGCTTACAATAGCTGAAGGTGGCCCAAACAATTCACACTCTTAAGTTATGCCTATTTTGGGCATGCAGAATGCGGTTAATTGCGCATAGGTAGACAAATGTATGCAATAGTTTCCTCAGCAATGTGACGGCCTGAACAAACAGTGGAGTTTGATAATTATTACGCTAACAGTCTTAATATTTTCCCTACTACATTTGAAGATTTGCCATTCTAGATTATTGATTATGCAATTAGAATTTGTATTTCACTCCTTATCTACTGGGAGGACCCTCTTCTAATTTTCAATATGGAAAATTGGCTATGTTAATTGATTAACGGTGATTTGTAAAGATGAAGAAGATTTTCTGATGATGCTAAGCACCAGTAAGTCGTTCCTTCGTTTTACGATTAACTAGTACAGTCTATGATTGATGCGAACGGTTGTGTGGTTTCCCTCTATTCTGTTACCTAAAATTGTCTCTCTGCGAACGCAAGGTCCGTAGCTGATGCTTGTTTTTTGCAATCTCTTTACTTGATTAAAGCACTCGTTGTGTATCTAAGAAGCTCAGCGCGCCACCTCTTTTTCTTTTGCGTTGCCAAAACTACAATTTTGTCTGTTCCTTTGCTTTCTTAATCGTTTCATGTGCCTTTCAGGAAAGTGTTGCGTCATTCTGTTGAGTGGCTGATTCTCTTCAACTGTGTAGAGACCTCGCATATTCTCATAATTTATCACTCAATATGGTTGAAGAATTTTGATAATGCTGTCGATGTTGCTTTTCAATTTGACTCCGTAAAATGAACGGTTTCCGTTGTGATGTTGAAGGTTGTATTCTTTCAAGGTACACGAGAAGTTAATGTACTAATTACATCCTATTTGAGTGTTGTATGAACAGTTCCTGTGAGTGGTCTACTCTCTTTTTGTGTGACATGTAAAAGTGTTGAACGTGGATTAAATACTGTTAACTGAGGCATGTGCCTTTTCTAAATCCGCGTAAATATGATCACCGTTCCTGCGAAGGGAGCGTTGTGAACACAGCGGTATGTTTTCATTGGCTCATGAAGGTAGAGGCATTTAGTAATTAATCACCAGAACCTTTATCTCGAGTGCTTTGTTTAGACCACGCTCAAATTTCAATAAATCCTTTAATCATTATTTGACTCAACATGTCATGTGGTCTGGTAAGGGCTCCTGTACAGCCCGAGACACGTGTTTCGTCCTTACAGACTCATCAGCCGGACAGAACCCGTCGTCTGTCGATCTTTTTATAGTCAGTTCTCTCGGGAGCGTCACACTCCTTATATATAGTTATCGACGACCTACGCTTTACACTTTATGTCAGGTGAAACATTCACCTAACACAGAGTGTTGTGCACTTGATTGCTCATTGGCTGGTACTTTTACCATAATTATACCTTTATCTCGAGTGCTTTGTTTAGACCACGCTCAAATTTCAATATATCCTTTCATCATTATTTTCATCATCACCAGAACTGTTCTACAAAGTGAATATCGCAGCAGTGCCAACCGTCTACACCTGGGCCGTGTCTATCATTTGATTAGTCGTACTACCGGAGTTTTTTCCTGCAATTACTGGCTAACCCATGTGGATAAGAGCGAGTTTCTTTTTTGGCAACCTGGTATCTGTGCCTATAATGCACGAGCACTTGCTCACGAATCCTTAGCAGAAAATATACTGATTCAAGCAAGAATAATAAGGTACAACGTTATCGGCCTGGCTTTGACGAGAAGATGCCATCCTTTTCCCGTTGTTTATGACACGAAAAAAGAACTGTTTCTTTGAACATGCGATTGCAGAGATGTCGGCGGTGTGAGCGTCTTCATCAAATCGAATTTTCCGTGAACATCGATTCATTTGAATAACTAATGACCCGCATCGGACGACTGCGGTTGAAACGATGTGATTAATGCCTGTTTTGACCGCCTCCGTTGCTTACGCTCCAACATCAGGCTGAGACGAAAACGAAGCGTTCTATATGGACCTTTAAAAATTCTTCAGAGAAGACTATACCTTTTTCAAGCTCACTGTTGGAGACGCGAAAACTGGACCTAGGTGAACATTTGAAGAACGTCACATTAGACTTACGGCCTAGACTGGAATGAACGATGAGAGGCTATTTAAATTTGCCATAACGGTCCAAACCATCCATGCTAATTAACATTTCCAAAAGCCTCACTCTCGAAGGTTGACGTGGAGTCTCCCAATGGACAGTACCATAACGAATTGGACCGCATCTTACTAAATCGAAGGTTTTGTTTGGTCGATGTCACTGTTCTTCCTGAATTTTACACGGGATCAGACCACCGTTTCTTCCGCGCAACGTTCTGTTTTTGCGGAAAGGAGAGAAAGCAGCTAAATTCGAACAACGATGTTCCAGAACTACTACAAACTAGGATGTACTAGAAACATTAGTCAGCCTTCGGGAAGATACTGTTGCCGCAACATCGGCGAAGAATACGGCTGGCTCATCGAATATCTTCAGTTAGCGTTATAAAAGCCGAAAGTCCCAAAGTCGCGCAGAAAACTTTACTTCGCAGACACTTGAGATGATAAGCCAACGTGGAATCGCACGAGCTGCATGCACCCGAAACCTTACGTCCAAAATTGCGAAACGCTCTAGAGAGTCAAATGAGGCCTCAAAGAGAGAAGAGCAGCAGTCATGGGAAAAGCTGCAGAGGTTGGGAAGAGCATTCGCAAAGCCCAGCGAAGCTTCGTTAACTTCAAGACCTTACACTTCTACTCGCTGACAAGGTCCTTACAGCTTTCAGAAGGGTAATGAAGAAAATCATCCACCACAACTACTTAGGTCTCTTTGCTAGCTATGTCCTCTTAGCGTCATGTAAATTGAAAGAGCATGAACCTGGCTCCACCGGGTCCTCTCTTCCGAAGTCCAACATGTTATATCGTCGGTGAAGAACAGAACCATTCCTGGCCCAGACAGGATTAGATTCAACACCCTAGCTCTTCTCTTCATTTGTTACCTATCAGAATGCAGGGTTCCCAGTCAATGGAAGGACAGCAGGATCGTGATGTTGTTCAAAAAGGCAGACTTTTTCGATAAAGACAATTATCGCCTAATCTGCTTGCTGCCCGTTGTCTATATACTCTTCATTCGAGTCATCTTAAAGAAGATTGACGAAACACTAGACGAAGGGCAGTCATGCGAATAAGCAGAGTTCTGAAATGGATTTAGGACCATTGACCACATTCCCACGATCACAAGACTCGTTGAGGTTACACGAGAGTACAAAATAGCGCTCTGTCTTACCATTTGAAAGAAGCCTTTGATTCAGTGAAAACAGAAGCGGTTATAGAGGCTCTGGACGATTAGAGCGTCTCTACTCGGTAAATAACGATCCTTCGTGAGGTATGTGAAGATTTCACAAATAAAATATCGCCATTCTACAACAATATTACCATTGACGTACGAAGAGGAGCTCGACAAGGCGGCACAGTTTCTTCAGAATCTTTCACTGCCACCCTCCAAAACGTCATGCGAACATTAGAATGAGACAATATGCAAGTGAAAATTGACGAAGGACAATTAACGCTTGGCGACCACATGTACCGTTTTTGATGCGTGGTGTCTGCCGCTCTCGTGGCAGCCGGAGCGGTCTGTTTTGGGTTGGTATCATCACCCACTTCCACGGATATAGAAAATTATGTAATAATTGAGGCTCTGAGGGTTTATTACCAACAATATGTGATAGAAAATCATTGAAGAGACCTTTATAGAAGGTTTTTTAAGTAAAGAAAACGTCCATCTAAAGGAAACTATTCCATGATTCAACGAAGGAACCAAAGCTTCTGGAAAACAAACTTACTTTTTGTTAACACATTACATTTTCTTACTTCTTCTTGAACTATGTATTTGCACTCAGGTGATAGTCTGAAGGATGCCAATTCTCACATTAGGCTTAAATTGTCGAAGACTATTACATCGTGCAAAGAAAAGAAAAATGAGATTCTGTTTTCTTTCAAAGTCCTTTGTTCCAGTTCACAACGGATTTTTTGGCATTACGTAGTAAAAATTTTGATGCTCAATAAACCGTCTCTCTATGAGATTTCAGACTATCGTTAATTGGACCTCTATAAACGTACTTTTAGTGGAGAGAACATTCAGTTGGTCTTGAAAGGCTTCACTTTTCATCAAGAGTTGCGTGAAGCGCGGTTGCATTACATGAAAAATAATTGTGTGTCTTTCTTTTTCCAAAAGAAAAAAGCTTCTTCACCAGATTATTAGTGATCATTCAAAAGTTTGAGAACTGGCAAATTTAGCAATAAGCATTGTTCCAAAAAGTAGGACTGATGACGAAAAAGAAAATTACGTTTTGCTTTGAAGGTAATCTCTTTCAGCTTTATAGCGAATTTTTGGGATCATGTAGTGAATTTTTGATCCTGAGCGAGCTTTGGTTGAGCCTCTTATCTATTACACCTTTCCCTCGAATGCTTTATTAAGACCACGCTCAAATTTCAATAGATCCTTTTAATATTATTTGAGCCAACATGTCATGTGGTCTGGTAAGGGCTCTTGTACAGCCCGAGACACATGTTTCGTCCTTACAGACTCATCAGCCGGGCAGAACCCGTCATCTGTCGATCTTTTTATAGTCAGTTCTCTCGGGAGCATTACACTTCTTATAGAGAGTTGTCGACGACGTACGTTTTACACTCTATGTCAGGACGAAACACGTGTCTCGGGCTGTACAAGAGACCTTACCAGACCACATGACATGCTGGCTCAAATAATAATGAAAGGATCTACTGAAGTTTGAGCATGGTCTTAATAAAGCAGTCGAAGGAAAGGTATAATATGATAAAAAATACCAGCCAGCTAGCAGTTGAGTGCGAAAACACTCTGTGCTAGGTGAAAATTCGCCTGACATAGAATGTAAAACGTACGTCGTCGACAACTCTCTATAAAAGTGTAACGCTCCCGAGAGAACTGACTATAAAAAGATCGACAAACGACGGGTTCTGCCCGGCTGATGAGTCCGTAAGGACGAAGCACGTGTCTCGGGCTGTACAAGAGCCCTTACCAAACCTCTTATCTATTTTTATGTTTTTCAAAATAACTCATTATCTCTTTCCATCATCATTAAATATATAATTATCGCATTATAACACTGTCGCAGTTAATTACTCCCATTTAATCATCCAACAAACAACATGTGTACACATATGTACATACAACATAATTACTATGTAAATATACATATATACACTTGTATGCTTTTATGTACAATGAGGACAATGTATATATGTATGCATAAATATAAGCATATATATACATATGTATATATATATATGTATGCATATGACATATAACAACGTTAATACACCTACAAATAATCGGTAATAGGAAACAACAAATACGAATAGTTATGCGTATTTCTAGGCCTTAATATCACACATTTGATGAGTAGTATTATAACATTCCATACAGAAATGCTTTTTACACTGACTGCACCTAGTAGGTGTTTTTCTGGCACGACCTGCAAAGTGTGCGATGCTTGCATTATTATTCCGCTCAGTTTTATAGCATTCTATTCATCGTCTGCCTTTTTGAGGTATCGTCTTTCAAGAAAATAAGATTATGAATGATTCCGCAATATCCAGCCTGCCGCATCGATGGTAACTATCGAGTACTAGATCAGTACTATTTCATTTCCATGCTGCGCTCATAATGGCGCACTGTCAAGCCAGAAAATCATGGACGATATCGAATAGGTGTAAGCAACATTTCATTGGTGATGTATGACATAGTGTATCCTTGTTCACTTCTACTGCCTTTACAAAGCTGAAGGTATCCTTTAATGCAGGGCTTTTTCCAAGCGACAACCTATCCAATAATTTTAGGCGATTTCAGTCTTTGTGCCACGTTCTCATGAGCAGAGTATTTTTGTAATCATTCATAATTCAAAAAGTTCTGATTGCAACACTAGACTTGTTTCGGGCAAAAAAAATTCTATGGTACGTTCTACTAATAAAACCCGAAAATAGTTCTTAGTTCATAAAATACTAACAAGTTCCAACCATAAGAATGCTGAGATACAGGCAAAATCTGAAATCTAATGCATTGGTTCTATTGGGCAGCAAATCAGAAAGCTAAAACTAGTGAAATGAAATTTGTGCTACGACTATTTGTGATTAAGTAAAAATTAGAAAAGTAGGAAGTCCTTCTGATCTTGATAATTCTAGGAGCAATTTTAGTCACTGCGATTTAATGGATAGAAGAATATCTGCTATGACAAAGTAAGGTCGCAAAATTTGGCGCAGGTTTGCACTGTTCTAAGCACACAGGTTTTTTGTGGTGCTTTCGCCAAAGGCATATTTTCTGTACTAGAATTCCAGTAGTCTTTGAGTAACTGAAGAGCTAAGGACTTCAACATCGAGTTTGGATACTGTTTAGCCTGGCCATCTTCGATATTTTGGGTTGCGCTCCACTAATATTCTGCGACGTTCATGAAGAAGACAACTCCTCAATCAAGCCGCGAGTGTCAAGAGGCAAGATGGATTCTTGAAGTACTAGTATTCGTACAGTAGGTAAATCTGTGATACCGTTCGAAAAGTAAATAAGGTAAGAAATAAATATATATATGATAGTCAATTCTTATAGAACAGTATAACAGAGTCACCTTTTCCAGTCTATAAAGGTAGCGCAGCTATAATCGAAAAAACCGACAAGAGTCGCCCATGAACTTGCATTGCATTCTGTGAGCAATGCCATTTTTGACAAACTAATCGTTTGACGAGAATCTTTATCTGCCCAGTGTTTTAACAATGCTATGATTTTGAAATTATCTATCTAGTGACCTTAAGCGATACGCAAAACGTTCAAATTCCTGGACCAACTTTCAGCGGCTTTGATCTGGTGAGCAGATCTTATGTGGTGAGCGGCGACGAGGAAAAAACGATATCTTTTGCTGGACCGAAGTTTCCGCATAAGTGTCAGTAGTCATTGGAAAGCTTGAATCTCTGGCTAAAGTCCCACATAGCCTGTTCTTCAGAACACCCTTTTACACCGCTGTAGCATTCAAAAAAAATATTCCACAATCGCTCGCGTTCTATCTCATCACGCGAATTATTTGCTGAGAGCTTGAAAAACATATCAACGTTTAGAGGAACTTTCGTACTATCTGATTCAACCGTCTTCTTGAGAGTCACTTTCAATGCGGACAAAAAATTCCTAGTTGAATAACAAACTGCATCCCACAAATCAAAGGTCCGGGTATCGATCAACTCTCCTTTCGACCCCATGGACTGGCCGATAAACAAATTCGTCGGAAATGCAAAACTCGATCTTATTTCCCCTGCTAATGATATTTCCAAAAAATAAGCGCAACGTTGGAATCATTGGAACTTACGCTATCGAATGATTAGTATTAGTCCAGGAAAGAGCTTTATCCGGCGAGGTGTGTAAGGCACAAAGCTTTACTTTTTCCTACGGCGCTATCAGAAAAGCTTTTCCAAAAGCAACACATTTTTTATTTATCGAAACTCGTGCTATCTAATGACTACCGATACTTTAAGAAAAGAGTTTTGTTCTGCAAAGTATAAGCGGCATTCTCTTATGTGGTCGTGTGAAATATAATCTTTTTTTCGGAATTTACAGCGTTCTAGAGGGGCGTTCTGAAAAATTGACAGACTCTGGCCAGAAGCTTTCAAAGTTACTAACACTCCTATAAAAACTTTCTTTCAAGCGAATGATATTTTTTACCCATTTGTTGAGGTCCAAAACATAAGTGCATGGTAAGCTTCTAAAGAAAAAGGATAAAGCTCTCAGCGTTGAGTAGTTCTGTGAGAGTTAAGCCATACATCTCTCTCCAATTTTCACCGTTCAGGGATACTGATTACATATCTGCTCTCCACAATATCGCGATGGCTTACCGACGAAATAAGTCAGCCTGCTATCATCCTATACAAGTTTAATCGCTTTACGGACCTCTGAGAGATGGAAGACTTAGTGAGCCTTGCGCTTGGATTGAACCATCGTCTACGTGTGCGAAGCAGAACTACTGCGCTACACGTGCTCGCTAGTACATATTGGCACTAGCCCGGATAAGTTCACAACTTTTTAACATCGCATCAGTGCTCGAAAGCTTTGAGAATTCACATATTGTGTCAATCAAGAATGTCGAGTGATAAGGAAAATTTGTCCAAAGACCGGAGTGGGCCCCTCCTCCCTTTTTTCACCCGATTTCTGATCACCGTCTCATATATTTATATATTATTGTACATTATAGCACTTCCAGAGCAGAATATAAAGATTTAAATGCAACGACGTTTTGAATTTTAGCGATCATTTCGATCTTGGGGTGAAGGGTCCTGTGATCGAGTGCTGGAATGCTCGGCGCGGCTCTACTCGGGATTGATCCCCGACCTCCAAACACTCGCTGGCAAGCATAAACCAACACCCTACGAAATTTCCAACCTGGCGCTCGTCAAGACTGTAAGGACAAGTGCTCGCCCATATTTACGATGTCAAGTCATGAACGCGAATAGAGGAATTGCATGCTAGTTATAGTTATATCTGCATAGTGAAAAAACTGGGACACAAATCAAATAAAGTGATAAGTATGCAAAATATATAGACCTTTATCAATTATATGTAAAGAAAATCAGAATCAAAAGATCTACAACGTGATATCGTCTCTGCAATGTACTGTAATTCACTGAATGCCAACAAATGTATGTCTGCACATTAACGAGTGCTTCTCCTTCACAAGCATGTGCTTTATATTGACGAAGTACACGCAGTACTGAAGAGAAGAAGATGGAGCATCAAAAGATCACACAAAGTAGGCAAGAAATTAACTCAAATCAAGACAACGAAAGACCCGCGTCTCCGCTTCGGATTTGAACTGCCTCCCTCAAAGGGTTAGCGTATGACTAACGACAGCAGTTTCCGAACTTGGTCCAAAATTCAAAATTTGTTTATCCGTATAATCGAAAGTATTAAATAACATTAACTGAGGTAATCTTTATCTGCCTGGATACAATCTGCTAAGGCTCCAGCATCAAATCAATTCCTCGCTCACAGAACTCATTATTTTTCGATGCAACCTGTGTAATATCGACGCAAATGATTGATGTCTCGCAACTTCTTCTTGTCCAAGCAGTGCTTCAGTGATCTAAAGAGATGGAAATTGGTCGAGAACAGATCCGGCGAATACGGCGGATGATCCAAGTGCTCCCAGCCCAAATTGGTCAGCTCCTTCCTTGTTTTTTTTTTGTAACTTTGGCTTTGCATTTTCGTGAAGCAAAATGATTTGGCGACGGCGGTGACGTGGAAATGCTTAATTGCAACAGTACAGTTGTTGACAATATCGATCAGCGTTGATGGTCTGACCAGCTTACAACAAGTCTCAATGAATCGGCCCAATCGGCTCCCAAAAAATGATCAACATTGTTTTTGGCGCGAATCGATTTGGTTTCGGTGTTGGTGTTACTTGCTGACCTGGCGATAACCACTGATTTGAGCGACAGTGGCTGCTGAAGAAGGACCACTTCTATTCAATGGAGAAATTCTGTTCTAAAACGAAAAGCGGAGATGACGAGAAGATGAGCTCGCGCAATTCACTTTCTCTTGTCTTTTTGAGCTTACACGTGCGCAATTCAATTGCCCTTGTGCTATTTCTTGCTTACATTTCTTTCAAAATCTTTCGAATCTGCTCGTCTGAACGCTGGAAAATCATCGGCCAAGTCACCGGTTGACAAAGTCGGATCTTCTTCAATCGCTTCAATAATTGCTTCTCGATCAATTTCACGCGGTCGTCCAAATCTTCGTTAATCGGTCACATCAGTATCTCCATCGCGAATGTTTGCAAACTATTCATACGCCGTAATTCTACCCATAACTTGGCAGCCTTTTACACAATTGATGTTGTCAAATGCAGTTTGAAAATTATGCTCCAATTGAAACTCGTGAAGCAGTAAGTTGCGAATGACTTTCCGTGACGGCTCCATCGTTGGATAAATATGTGCAGAAATACACCTATGATGCGCGAGAAAATTCTGTAAAAATAGGAAAAGAAAAATTTGTTCTTGCATGAAAATTTTTATTTTCTGGTGCGAGTTCGGAAACTTAGTTAGAGACCTAACAGAATGGAAATCTTACTACCGAAGAAAGTACACTATTGTTTCCAAGGCATGTTATTCTCTTCTATTTCAAAAATTCGTGTGAAAGAGTTCACTATTGTTTCCAAGCCATGTTGCTCTCTTCTATGTGAACAAATTCGCATCTCACCGTAGATCGAGATGTCTATCGCTTTAGTTTCAAGACGTAGAACGAACTTTATTTCTCTTCTTGATCAAATATTAGGCTGAAGGCATAGTTCTACATTTGTGATTCCATTTCAACTTCTCCGATGGATTGCGTTTCAACTTATCAATGTTTCTATTCATTATTCAGTGATGATACAAAACCAAAACGGACGAAAAGAACTGTAGAGTGGATTCCATAACAATGTACGCATCCTCGAGGACGACCACCTATACGTTGGCCGCACGTGTTGATTAAAAGAATTAAGGAGTTGTACTCGCAGCTGCGGCTATTTTCAGATCACGGTATGACACTCGCACCAGCTGCCATGCTCAAATTGGATCACCGCCATGAAGACTATCGCGAAACAAAGAGACAAATGGAATATGTGCTGGGGTCCGCCCGGACCGTCCAAGTAATCCAAGTAGTTAGAAAAACCCACTGCGTTGAAAATAGCCCACTGCTACGCTGTAAGGCTCTTATTAGAAAGCTTAGTTTTTATATCAGTATTTTTATGTCAAGATTATGCCACTTATTGCTAGTAATACTTCTATCCTTCGTCATCATTTTCTCCGAAGAAGCTGTCAACAAAATAAATTGGTGAGAAGCAAGAATCTGCTCTACTTGGAAACTATAAACGTTCTGGTATAATTCCTTCTCTAGTATCAAAGACTGCACTGTCAATTTTGATCTCTTGAAATTGTATTCTACTATTGTGACTGGTCTTGTTAGTGTTGTTTTTTTTCCAAAAATGCACTACTCCTTGTGAAACTTTAGTGGCAGTGCAGCTAGAAGCGTAGGTGAAAAGGTTCATCACTGTCAACCACTATTACTTCGTCTCGAAATTGCCGTTTCACTAGACCAAAGTACAATTGCTCTGAGAGACTACAAGATTAATTAGCGCAACATTTCCCTATATAGCTTGTTGATGATGAAGAAAAAAGCTTCGCATTGTCACTGCGTCAGATGATCTATCAAATTTTTTCACACTTAGATGCTACTCAGGAAGCGAAATTGAAAATGTGAGAGCAGTCCAAGTAATTGCGGTGCAAATGAGTGGCAGTTGCCAGTTGAGTGAACTCAGCTGCAAATTCACAAGAGATTTGTTCTGCCAGTCAAATTTCTAATTTCTAACCATGTCCATAACTTCTTCTTTGTAAGCTCAAAAGAAATTTGCTAAGTAAGACTTATTTGGCCAGTGTTTCGACGCATTTCGTCTTTTTCAAGGTCAGTAATTTGCTGATCAACTTTGTTTTTGTTGTATTTCTCGAAATTTCTGACTCATGAAAAAGGCAATGCTACGCAAAAGGCTATAATAGGTCGACAAGACTATTTTAGTGCATGTGTTGCATTTTCATCCTGAAGACACTATCAACTGAGCTAATCTCGATTTTGATATGGGACGATTCTCGCCAATTAGAACAGAAAAGTTATTCAGTAATCTCAATTAGTTGTAGTGCTCAATGGTCTAATTTTCACAAGGGTTTTTAATCCTACATCGTTATTCCTTTGTAATCCGAAAATTTGGTGAGTATACTCAACTTTGCCATCGCCTGTGCTTACTTCTAAATAATAGATGAGGCTTCAAAAGTCACTCGAAATTACATCACAAGTGTAGATATTTGCTAAGAATTCCACACTGATAAATCACCTGATTAAATACATTCCTTACCAAACATTCCACAATGCTGGAATATCTGAGCAATCAATCGACTCATATTTTGCCTTTTCATCCAAGAGGGTACTGGTGTAGATAGCTCGCTCCGATTCACGAGGCCATTGGCTTTTTGCTAGGAAAACTCCGAAGTCGCGCGAATATTCAGATGGTGACGTATTCAAAGGTCTACGCCAGCATTACTCCACTTATGGAGCCGTACTGTTACTGAACAAATATCTGCTCTCGTCGCTCTGAACTGTTGAAAGCGAACCGTCATTCGCCATTGCGTTCTCTCCATAAGAACAGGGACCAGTTTTATTCGAATCTCGAAAGTCGATGTACTTGTGTTACTGATCTGTGTTCCGCATTGTAAAATATTATTCGAAAAAAAGATGACGCGTTCACATGTAATATTGTATTGCACTCAAACAGGATATGACTAATTCATAAACTGTTCTTTCATACCTATTAGAAGAAAACGAGAAAAAGAGCACCAATACACAATAGCATAGAAATTATGACAATCTATATTACTAAGTTAACCGGAACAGCAACAGTGACATAACAATTCGGAATCGTCTAACATGTCAAGTGATAAAGTAGGAAAATACGCGAGATCTTCAACTCAGGAAAATCAGCAGCTCAAATAGAGACGAATTATGTAAGTGGAAAAGCCTTGAAGGAAGAGAAAAGTGAATAAAGGAATGGGGAAAAATTTCACATGGCAGTGCTAAAGAAACGGGATGCCCACAGAGTTTTTCAAATAGACAATGAACATATCAATTACTTGAAAAGATGACAAAAAAACACGCACCCCGTGAGACATTCTGCATAGACGGAAGACGACTTTGAATAGTAATGATGAAGTAAAGCCACATATTGGTTCTCATCATTGATAGCAACATCATTAAATCGTGACACTGAGGATTTGCTGGCCAGTACGTAGCATCAATACGAAAACGACGTTTTTTTGCATATAACCAGCTACAGTTGATGCTCTTGACAGTTCATTCCATATGAAACGTAAAAGTAGAAAACCTCAGTAGATAAGGCGCGAAAAACACATTGTGTCTCTTAGTCCATAATCCGGAACACTAGGCCTTCAAATCTGAAGCAAAAAAAATATATGGAGACTGTGAGCAATCATTACATTTTCTTAGTAGCATAGAGCCGTAGCGCAATTTAGGATTCATTTGGAATGATTGTCTGTACATCGACGCTGACCGCACTCTATTTATCTGTAATGAGCATCGTCCATCAATTTGAAGCCCTTTGTTCCTTTTCATCATATATATATATATATATATATAGATATATGTATATATATGTGTGCATATATATATATATATATATATATATATACGTATATATATAACGGAAAGGAGAACCACGATAAGCTCATGATCAGCGCAACAAGTCATAATTTCGTTATGTCTGTAGACAATCCAAGCACTGAATACTAAAAGACACGCTTTCAGTGATCATGCCGCGTGCTCTTTTCTCCAACCCCTGTACTGGGTAGAATTTCTAGCTACACAATAGCAGACACCCATCTCGTAAGTGGAAGCGTCAATGCAGAACACATGTTCAGCAAAGCAACATTTCAACTTCAGTCAAGTACTTTCCAGAAGCAAGTTAGAGCAAAAATTCGACCATAAACGGCCAGAGTATACAGATGTTTCTAGCAATTCAATCCAATTCCGAGTCTCTACGGCGAGATGATCGTCGCAGCCGCTTTTGTCTTGCCGATTTAGGAGTTTGAGGATTCTGAAAATCAGTATATAATCATCACAAAATTTCACGTCGAATTACGTATAATTCCCATCGAGACTAGATATCCTGGAAAAATAACGGACGAGGAGGAAGTCCTGCCAAGAACTCCGCGCCACCTCTACGCTCCAGTGGCTTTTGTGGCACAGCAATGACGGTTGGATTTGGTGGTGACGCTGGTGGTGACGTCGTTGGCCCCAGTCTCGGAGTAATTTGGAGTGTTTCTCGGAGTTTTTTTGTGCCACCTATGGTGCTCATGGTTGTGGGGTTGCCGTAAACGGTGATCATCTATCTAAAGTAGAACAGAAATGTTGTAGAAGGCCTACAATTTATAGATTAGCAGAAGAGATCTGACACAAAGGATTTTAGCCGCATATTACTAAAATTTAGTTTCTGCACTACTACTCATCGGGAGTTCTACCATAAGATCCGCAGCACTATCTCCTGCTCCTTGAATATAAAGTAGTGTGGGATACCAGACTGAAAGTAAATATCAAAAATTCGATCCCAGCTTGTCATGGTGTTCAATGTGAAAACGACTCATGGTACTTTCGATAAGTTCCACTTGGAGGAAACCCTCTTCTATCATTATCGAAAAACAAAAAATGGTCATTGGAATGAATATGTTAACATCCAATCATTCACCGATATTTTATGTGCCTTCTCTTACAAGAAACGTATTGATAATAAGAGGATTATATTGATAATAGTGGTCTTACAAGAAATGGGCATTCCTAATCACAGAACTCATACACGACTTGTATCGCATTCAGATAATTGAGGAATAGCGAGTGCATCAAAAACACAGTAGTGTGTGAAATCTCCAAAGGATGAGCAAACCCCATGGAACGCAGGTCCACGAAAATCCAGCATTACTCTATACTGCCGACATACTCTGAATGGTCAGTGGTCTCGGCGATGGTGAGCAGAATGGTGGAACAACTGTAATTCGGATCAAACTGGCTACCTCTTATTTCAGACATGGATGAAGCGACGGTTTTGGAGGACGAGAAGAATATCACAAATTAAAAAGGTTCTTAAAAGGATCGATTCTCTGTATCCACCTCAGCAGTTAAAATTTATATCATCGGTACCCTGATACACCGAAGTTAGACGAGAGCAAAGCTGATTTAGAGCTCAAGCTGCTCCGATAAGGCTGAAAGTTGCCACATCAATGTGATTTGAAAAAAAGGCACATCTATCACTTAAGACTGATTTGAGGATATTTGAAGAAAATTTGTAAAAATACGTTGTTTGCAACACTCCAAACACTGCACTTAAAGATTCAACTTTGCTAAGTTACTAGTCGAATTATTTCTTAAAATTCTTGATATCTACTTGTTCGCATTTGCGTCGCATTATATCTTGGTTATTAATGGTCAGACTCGATCTATCTTTAGAAAAATAGCTAGTTCATGATAGTACACAAGCGATTACCAAAAGTTTTCCGACACTTAGCAAATATGATTCAAAAACGGATTTTTTGCAAATATATCATCATTACAAATCAAGGCAATTCACTGCATCTTTGGCATATCGATGAGTTAACAGGACTAAGGCCGAAACTTTGCGTCAAAGTA
>JAHQIW010005067.1:0-73586 GCA_019055375.1 Parelaphostrongylus tenuis
CGCAAGACGCGGTCAAAGTGGATGAATTTTGATCGAATATCAAGAAATTCTCGGACAAAATGGAAGAAAAGAAAAAGTAGTAAGAAAAGCGAAGCAAAAAAGTCAGAAATCTTAAACAAAAAGGGAATTAATACTGTTGAAGAAGGATAGTCACGCAAGTTTGGTCCCACGCCAGGCCAACCCTGCGTGTCCTTTCTTCTCCGATATAGTGTATGGCTAAGGAGCGTGGCTAAAGCGGTCGACCGTCTTCACGACGAGTAGCAGAATTTAGCACTCTTGCCTAAAAATAGAGAGACCAATCTCTATTGAGAGATGTTGAGATGTTAGTCGCAAATCAAGATGATGACTCATTCTGCATGTTGGCGATAAAAGTAGATCAGCAACTAAAATTTATTTTCCATTGATAAACATATAAGGATCTCTTAGAAGGATTTTTTTACTGCAACACTGGCTGACGACTTGGCTTCGCATTGAACAAAGTCCGAAGGAGTTTGACACGGAGTCTACGTTACCAAAGGCTTTCGTGAGGCTTAGTAGAAAAGACTTTATACATGTTCAGTCCCATAATAAATATTCTTTTAGGCACTCAATATTTTGTTTTTTGGCCCTTCAATAATTATGAGATACCATCCGCCTTGAGTTTTACATTCGCATGGACTGTGCTTGATTTTGTTATAGAGAGAGGTTACGATGCACTCATCGTTGTCATTCATTTCTAAATCATAGAATCCATCCGAATGCCTTCAAGAATCTTGTGCGATAAGGTCTTGAACTTCTGTGAGGATAGTGATTCTTGTATAAGAAAAGTCGACTAGGTTTGAAATCTGAACTGAATACCACTATCATCGCATGAGAGTCTAAAACATCTACGCGCAAGATTATAAGGCATCTTGGAAAAAAGACAAAAATTCAGATATGAACAGCAAATGTGCGTGTCTTGTAATTACGAGTGAACTGGCGCAACATCCTAGATCGATTTTTTGATCACGGGGCACAAATGTCGCTCATGTGAGACTCTATGTGGCTTGTCTTATTATGACTGGCGAATCCACTAGGAACAAAATAGTGAGTTTGATAACATTACTTAAACCTTTCATGAGGTCATAAGAGACTATATGAAGGGTTCAAGAGATGTTATTAATGAAACGCAAGGTACATCTCTCAGTAAATACTCATCGTCGAGCGCTATATCTTTTGTTGATGGAAAACGTTTTCGCGTTGTTTTATTCAGCAACACAGTTGTTGATATAGTCTGTCGACACCGTTGACCATTTCCACAGTCTTTCGCTGCAAATTTGTCACATATTTGATTCGCCATCTTCAACTATACTGCAAATCTGGAGGGGCCCCGCACTACTAAGCTGAAAAGGATAGTCGACAAAGTCGACTTTCTTTCAACGTCGTGCTGTTCCTACATACCTGCGTCGGATACGCCGCGGCAGTGTTAGAAGGGCGGTCTTGGCAGTCGCTTGCGGCTTCGATTCCCTATAGTCAATAAACCCACTGAACCACCACTTCATCTAAATCACAGTTTTCACTATTATCGCTCTTTTATATCGTGCATTACCGTCGTCGCCGTTATTGTTGCTATTGTTTGTTGTGTTGATAATACTACTACGTAGGCAAAGGTTTTATTACCCGAGTTTGAGAGGAGGGTCGATCGAAACAATAGCAAGCCGGTCGCCAATTCCCTTAAGACATAGTCACCATTGTTTTTATATAACTCTGTCTGGTGCTCGTATGCTATTAACTGCAGCACCTAGGGCATAGCTCTGTCTTTGTTTTAAGCATTTCAAGTTTGTCAATATCATTAGACAACGGAATACGTTAGAAACACAAAGTAACTTTGATGCCAGATAAGCTAAAGTTGTAGTCAAAACCACAATGCTTCAGCTTTTATTAACTGCGTATTCCTTTTTACAGCTGGATATTATGTGAAAGAAAAATGTAAAAATGCAGAGATACAACTAGAAGTTGAAACATTATCGAGAATTCGAACAGCAACTATCTGCTTACAGAAATATCTTGTCAATCCATACAATACCCAGATCCTTGCTTTGCCTCTCCCTTCAATATGTCTCAACCCTATCGGCGCTTTTTGAGGCACCTATTAATCGGAATGATTTGAAGAGCACACGGCAATAAGTCCAGCCAATTGAGCAAAGCTGAGCCCGATTTGAAGGCTATTGCAGTTCTCTACGCTGTAGTGAACAACAAGTAAGAAAATGATAATAGAAGGTCCAAATTTTACTTGAAAATTTGAAAGTATTCGTTCTTAGCATTCTTGCGGCTATCTTTTACATCCTACCTGGTACTGAAGAAAATAGGCAATGGCAGCTAAATAATATTGTTTGCTATTGAGATATCCACTCACACCGGTCTCAGTTGTTGTATTTAAGAATCAACCCTCTGAAGAAATTGTGCGCTTTTTGATTGGTGGTAGTTCCTTATTCAGCTTTATTTTCAGGAGCGCATGTGGTCAATGCTTAGAGATGTTCTGCGTCGCACGCAAAGTCTGCGGGGCAATTTTGCGCTCTTGACGCACCCTACTATCCATTCTTTCGGGGTCGCCAAACTGTGACTAGACTTGCCGAGAAGGATAAGTAGCGCTGACTCGATATAGCGGTAAGTTACAGCGAGTCATTATAAAGGTCTGATAAGTATTCAGTTATCTCGGCCGAAGCTAGACTGGGGCCGAATGCATGGCACACTCCTCAAGTGTTGGCTAATCAACGTCTAAAGCTTTTTCTTTTTCAGTAGCGAAATTTTAACTCTAAAACTTTTCTGCTATGAAAAGATTAATATAGTCACCGGTACTTCTATAATCGCAACTTTAGTGAAGATAAAGCCTGAACTGTACTGAAATTCCTATTTCTTAACAATATTTTTAAAAGCAATGCATAGAACTCCCAAATTTGTGCCTCATGTCCATTGACCAGAGCCGTCTTGATAAAGTCACAAGCGCGATATGGGATTAAATTGATCGCAGCAATAGAAAGCTAAACAAAATCTCTTGTATACCTCCATATAAACACTAACTCCTAAAGTATACTGAAAATGGAAATTTGGAAATAGTTGAGCTCATGTGGCGCAGTGGTGAGAGATGCGCCGTACACAATCCGATTCGATGGTTCGATCCCGCGCTCATGGCTCATCAAGCTATCCATTTCACCGGGATCGGTAAATTGGTACCAGACTGGTCCCAGACTAATCTGGGACGATAAGCAGCAGGATCGGTACAGCAGGACGCCACCGCGAGTCATTGTAAAGGTCAAAATTGCATTCAATTATCTCAAACGAAGTTACAAAATTGAACGATTGATTGGCGCATCCCTCAGGGATTGATCAACGTCAAGAGCTTTATCCTGTTGGCTTTGTCTTTGAATTGGCTTCAAATGCTTGTTTACTGTAGTGAATTCTCAATCACAATGGTGACTTTGCCGTATATGTAACGTGAACATATCACACTAAAAATCTGTTTTTGTTCGGCTTTCGGATATATAAAATGGTAATGTAATCAGTTTTAGCGATACTGCGCTGATCATTGACTGTATGATGGTTGTTTGAAGCAATGCATAGAGGTGATCTGCTTCTGACAGAGTAAGTTAATGATAAACGTGAGTGAAATGTGGGTGAATATAAGTAAGAAAGCAGTAATCGTTCCATGCATCGTCGCTTCGTTCGTCACAGCTTGATGTTGGTGCGTAAGCTACGAAGATGGACAATACCGTCATTGATTTACATCGCTTCTTCCGCAGTTGTCCGATATGAGTTGTTAGTTGTTCGAATGAATCAATGTTCACGGTCAAATTCGACTTGACGTGGAAGCCAGCGCCGCCGACACCTGTGCTATCGCATGTTTCAAAAAACAGTTCTTCTTCGGTGTCATAAACAGAGTGAAAAGGACGGCGTCATCTCGTCTCCGCCAGGCCAATCACATCGTACCTTATCCCTCTTGCTTAAATCAATAGATCTTCTACAGCGGATTCGTGTCATGTATTCTTGTATTGTAGGTACAGACCGTCATTCTAGTCCCTTCCGATTCTGGTAGCCTAGTTTGGCCCTAAGATTTTAGCAGCCTCTCCGTACTCGTCTTACCCCGCGCTGCCGTGCTGAAGGCTCTTTCGGGGTCAGGGGAATGAAGCTCATATTTATTGCTGTTTATAGTATTTTTGATACCTCAACGTAAGATTTGCTAGGCTCTAAAGGGAGGGCTGGATACTCATGGGTAGCTTGCCAGTCTCTCTCGGAGGAGCGGGAGGAGCTCATTTGTTGGAAGCCTCTCCCAACCTCCTCCCATGTGCTTCCTATCAGCTTGATTGTGGGCTTTTGGCCGACTTGACTCGTAGTAATAGAGTTCTATAAAATCGGCGCTGCAGAAGCAGGGAGCTCATCCTCTGAATCACCGCTGCGTCTCTGGGAAGCACGCGGTCACTTGGTTCATGTATATCTCTGATTCAACACCAGTGGACGCGCCACGTGCCCTCGCGACTAACCTGGCGGGATCTCTCAATGAGAGAGATCCATGGTGGGTGTGGGGTACGGGCGATAAGAGAAAAAACAGTCTCAGGCTTGTAAGACGTCCGACGGGAATGGAAAGGAAGATTTGGAAGCGAATAAATTTTTGTAGCTTTCCTATTCAAACACGGACTCTTGGAACGTATTGACGCTCTTCCACTGAAAATGCCTAAAAATATTTCCTTTGCAATATGTCGAGCCCTGATAAGAACAAAATGTTACAACCATTTAAATCCCACTAAAACTGCCTACAGAACCTGCAGTGTAGCTCAAACAGTAAGCTAAATTTCCCGAAGCCGTGGCGCATTTTTTTCCTCGTTGGCATTATTTACCAAAAGCAGCCATTTCACATAAGCTTCAGTAATAAAATCCTTACTTGTCTTAGCTATTGAATGATTGCCAGTAGTCTATTGAGAGAGCAGGAGGTGCTATGTAAATGTACCTTTTCAAGGGAGTGCTCCTAAAGTTCATAAATGCGCCAAGACGGTAATATGCGACATAAACGAGTGGCAGTTGTGGGAAACTGTGTTCAAAATAAAGTGGTGGTTCAGAAATACATTTTTACCAACGAGCTCAAAGAGGATAGCAGTGACGGGAAATCGCTACACCTCCAACTCTTCTTCCCATACCACAGCTAAGTATATAAAATTGGAACGAAATTACGCATTGATCTGAGAAATGGAATCTAAAGTGCACTGTTAATCAAAAAAAAAGAAATATTGAGAAACTTTGAAGAAGTAGGATCGCATGCAATAAGCAACACTATTTTTGAAAAACTATTCATAGTTTTCCGACCAGTATGATGATTTTGTGCACTATGCTAGAAAGTGTATGAAAATGAAGAAAACAAGAGATAAATTTGATTATATTGTAAGCAAAAGTAAAATATTATAGAGATGTTCGACAAAGGTACAAAATACAGTATAAATACTGGGTTTTTTCCTTTAAAGATGTGGAACATATTCGGAGCAATTACATAATTTCCAGAGGAAAAAACCTCACTGAAACCTGTTTTACCATATTCGGCCATTTATTGCTACAGAAGTCCCATTTGACGAAAAAATGTAAATTTCATTATAAAACTACCATTAGCCTTGGAGCAGGTGCCGTCAGCCTCTTTTCGTGGCCGTCCGAACCAGCCGAAAACGGCGCGTCGGCAAATTGACATAAAATCATGAGAAGGTCAGATCGAAATTGTTCGGTTACTTGATGTTTTTACAGACTGTTTTCTTCAACTTGAAGCGTCCTCTAGCATTTTACTTCGCATTGGTATTTGTAAAAGAGCGTAGAAACACGAGATTGCGCATGTAACTTTGCTATCCCAGAGTGAGGTAACAAGAAATCAATTAAACTCATAAGTAAGGTAGAACTTACTTAGTTATGTGACGTCTCTACACATAGTCTTCTTCAGAATAAAGCGTTCACAAGCGTTTCATGATTCACAACGCATTAATGAGAAATAGTGTAGAAATAATTAACACCTTTCGTTTTGAGTGTTTTCTTAGGACGACGCTCAAATCTCAATATGCTTGATAATTTTTGATTGAACCATTTATGTGGTCTGTTATAGGCACTTGTACAACCGAATACACCAGTTTTGGCCATCTCAGCCTCGGCAGCTGGGCACGTTCATCTTTTAGCCAACCTTCTCGGAGAAAGCCAAGCACCTTCATAGTGTAGGAGCATATGTGCTATTAATACGTTTCCACTAAATGAAAATATCTCTGAATGAGCAGTGTTATGCAAGAGTAGAAATACGAGAACACGCTTATAACTCCAGTATTCTAGACACAAGGAAGGAATAAATTTTAAGTAGGTCAAATCGAAATTTTTCATCATGTAATGTTCATACACTATCCTCTTCAAAACGAAGCGCTAGCTAAGGCTCAGAGATCATTGAGCCTGCGTATAAGAGTGTGGAAAAGTGAGATCTGACATACAACTTCCGTACCTCGTATATAGTGAAGTACAGAATCACAGAAAATCACTAGCAGGTCAGATGGAAATTGTTTCGTTATTTGATGTTTCAGCATCTTCATAATAAAGCGTGCATTAATGTTCTATCGTTTAGTGGGCATTGGTAGATGAGCGCAGAAGTACAAGAATATGCTCATAACTTCGGTATCCCGGCAAAGGATATAAAATCATACAAAATCAAAAGTACTTCAGTCTTGTTTCGCTGTGTGATCTCTCCACACAGCGTCTTTCTTAAAATTGAAAAGTTCGCTTGGATTTCGTCGTTCACTGGACATTCGTGAAAGAGCGTAGAAGTATGAAATTATGCGTAGACATTCGGTGTTCCGGAGCTATTCAGATAAAAATTCAAAAAAATCTTCGATTATTTCAAAGTTGTTTCGTTAACTGATTTCTCTACACACTGTGTCCTGCAAAATAAAACACTAACTAACGCTTCGTAGTTATTGTGCATCCGTAAAGGAGCATGAAAATACGATAATACGCCCAGCATCGTTATCCCGAACATAGCGAAATAAAAATCATATACAGACATACGTAAATCGTATCGAAACTGTTCCGATGTATTGCATACAACAAAGTTATATAAATTAAGATGGTTCTCTATGTCAGCATGAATGTTTTTTACATGATACTGTTTGGATTAACATTCTATTCTTCCACTGTGGAATACGATGAAATATAGGATGACAAAGATCTGCAGTAATCGCGGGTTGTAAAGAAAATCTCACCATCTTAGAATGGTTGATATTGTATAACCATAGGGATGTTGAACTATAGGCAAAACTAGGAGCTTAAGATGGTCCTCGAACACACAACCACTCTTTCCGGCTTTACACGTGCTCTCCTCTACGCCTATCGATACTCTCGCTCTGTGTCTTTCCCTTTGCAGTCTAAACCAGAGTCCCAAAACCAAAATCCAATGAGGATCGCTGTTTGTGGAAAACACGTTTCAAACAATCATCACTCTGTGAGTTGAGAAGTAGGACGGATTAGAACTTGTTGCTCGCGACAAATACTAACATTCAGTGCCCACAAAGCTTTAGCTTCTTGGGATAGGTCAAGAGTAACAGTTACACTTTGAAACGATAGTTTTAACCGGATATGCCCTTCCGTTCATTCTGCCTATATTTCCAATGAAATAAGTCCTATCACAATTGATAGATTAATATACAATTTGAAGACATCACATAACTAAGTAATTTCTACCTTACTTATGAGTTTATGTGATTTTTTGTTACACTCACTTTTGGGATAGCAAAGTTGCATGCGCATCTTCGTGTTTCTACGCTCTTTTACAAATGCCAATGCGAGGTAAAATGCTTGAGAACGCTTCAATTTGAAGAAGACAGTCTGTAAAAACATCAAGTAGCCAAACAATTTCGATCTGACCTTCTTATGATTTTATGTCAATTTGCCGACGCGCCGTTTTCGACTGCCTCGGACGGCCACGAAAAGAGGCTGACGGCGCCTGCTCCAAGGCTAATGTGGTAGTTTTATAATGAAATCTACATTTTTTTCTTCAAATGGGACTTCTGTAACAATAAATGGCTAAATATGGTAGAACAGGCTTCAGTGAGGTTTCTTCCTTTGGAAATCATGTAATTGCTCCAAATATGTTCCACATCTTCAAAGGTTAAAAAAAACCAGTATTTATACTATATTTTGTACCTTTGTCGAACATCTCTATAATATTTTCTTTTGCTTACAATATAATCGAATTTATCTCTTGTTTTCTTTCATTTTCATACACTTTATAGCACAATGCACAAAGTCATCATACTGGTCGGAAAACAATGAATAGTTCCTAAAAAATAGTGTTGCTTATTGCATGCGATCCTACTTCTTCAAAGTTTCTCAATATTTCTTTTTTTTGATTAACAGTGCACTTTAGATTCCCATTCCTCAGATCAATGCGTAATTTTGTTCCAATTCTATATACTTAGCTGTGGTATGGGAAGAAGAGTTGGAGGTGTAGCGATTTCCGGTCACTGCCATCCTCTTTGAGCTTGTTGGTAAAATGTATTTCTGAACCACCACTTTATTTTGAACACAGTTTCCCACAACTGTCACTCGTTTATGTCGCATATTACCGTCTTGGCCGTTATGGTTGTTATTCTTTGCTGCGTTAATAATATTATTATGTAAGTAAAGGCTTAATGACTCAAGTTTGTGGCTGGGACGCGTACATCAACATCAAGCCAATCGATAGCCGATCACCATATTTCTTCTTTACGCAGTGATAGTAGAGCATGGACTTCGGCAATGCAGTGGTAGGATACGCTTTGGTTGTATGAAACGCACCCGCTCAAAGAAAGTCGGTTTTGTAAACATCCTATATATAGAGGCTACATTTATTGTTTTCAGGAGTTTTTTCAGAATTATGCCCTCAGTTGTTCTATCTAGAACTTGTATGATTTTTTGCTACTTGTCGATTATATATAGTTTTTTTTTGTAAGCTTTGTTGTAGTAGTTTTGTACAACCCGTTTCGTTTTTATCTCGTTCTACTTTGTTCGTTTTTTCGCCTTTTCAGCTCACATTACTTTTATTATTACTGTTCAATGTTCATTTATCGACCGCTTTTCTGTAGACCGGCTCAAAATGATATAATTTGGTAAGGATATGACATGTTTAGAGCTGTTAGATCGTAGTTAAGGTACTGTATACAGGTACCTGTATACCGGTAGACCCTACAGCTCAGAACATGTCATATCTTTACTGTTTGAGTTATAAATAAACATTTCATTCGATTTTACAAAACACGGTGCTTTGAGCACGCCCATACTCTATTCCTAACCAAGAAATCATTTTTGATACAGCCAGTATAGAATAAATGATCACGATTACTTATCTGACAATGTTTTTTTTTAGCACAAATTGCTTCTACTTTATCAACATATAACTTTTTATTTTACATCGTATATCACTCACCGAGTTATAAAATTGCATGAATTGAAGGAACGGCATCCCACAAAGAAATGTTCAATCTAAAAACTCTGAACTTTTTTAGTCGACTGTATAATGTTGAGTCGTCTCTTGCGCTCCACTGCATCTAAAAAATTCAGCACTTTTTCAGTAGTTTTTTCCCTTTAAATGATTTGCTCGACTTTTGCGCTCTGTCAAACTGCCTGGGGAATCACGGCATTTCATTCTGAAATAAACAGTATTTACAGTAAAGTGATGTTTACCATATTTCGTACAAACGTGTTGAAGTGTAGCGGTATAGTACGTTATTAATGCAAATATCTGCCCTTTGAACCATTGATAATATCTTTAAAAGTCCTTGCTACAACTAATTTCTGTTGTGAACTTCTACTTTATGCAAGATTCATTCTTAACGGCAGGTACGATGCGAAATGTAACCAGAGGAGCATAAAGTTACGAGAAAAACCCGCAACCTGATGTTTGTATAATGAATTTGAACCACGACTATAACCTACAGGGGCAGCACGCGAATGCACTGCATCATTGACGCTTTTCCTTTAACTTTCTTCCAGTCATGCTTTAGCCGTAATGGTGGCTCCCAGCATTTCATTTTAGCGCGCATGTGTTGTTTACTCGCTCACATCGCAAGGTTTAGTTTTAAATAGAGTGATTTTTATGATCCTGAATACCTCGATTACAGTGGCATTTGAAAGTCATGCCACCATCTCTATTAGTTTGCATGGTTGGTGAATAATCTAACCTAAAATGATGTCGAGTTGCCCGGCGTCATATCGCTATTAAGTAGTAATTCTACTACTTCCGAAGCAACAGTCATCTAAAGTAAGCCTGGTAAGAAATTATTTAGAAGAACAAATGTAATGACGTGTTTTTCGAAAAAAAACGTCCCACAAAAGGTGCGAAACGCAAAGGGTGATGGTCTTCAGGCAGCAATCAGGTTTCGCATCATAAACACCAAAATTTCTTCGGTTGCATAAAACTTCAAAACAGTTGCGCTTCGGATAAATTTCAAACTCTCAAATAATTCGAAAAAAAGATACATCGCCATTACAGCTGAGTTAGATTAACCCGCTCGGGTCGATACGTTCTTTTGCAAGTTCTCTTTGAGTTTCAGTAATTATCCAGTAGCTTAAATCTTGCTAACTTGAATGCTGCGTTCTAATTCTGGAAAGATCTTCTTAGTGCGCTGTAGCAGCTATAATAAAATTACTTTTCATCTTCAGCAACATCTTTTCTCAACCAGGGTTTGCGGATAATTCTTCAGCAGAGCTCAGGGCTTATTTGATGGCTTGAACACGTCGATGCGGAACTTGAGCTTGCTTTTTGTAAAGGTCTCTACAGAGCGAAAATAATAGAATGCAAACAAAATGCGCTGTATTTCAAAAATGCTTAGAAAAAACTACTTGTACACCATCTAAGCTCAAATAAAAGACATATTAATAGTCTGGGTAGTCAATAACCAATCGGAAATCATCTTATTTCACCGCCTGTTGCGGTGTTATGATGTTTCAATAAATCCAATGATGTAGAGTGGTGTGCGAAAACGTTTGCGCCAGCTAGACTTGAACCCAGATTTCACCCTAACAGGAAGCGCGTGCTGAACCGTTGCACTACCGACGCTCGTTTTGATACGACTCTTCATACGCTACAGCGCGTAATCTGTCTAAATTTCCAGATAGGGTAAATTTTGGGTTCGCATTCCGGCTGACGCAAAAGTTTTTACACATCACTCTACATCATTAAGTCTGGGTAGTCTCCTTCCACATCTAGACTTCACGGGCTCCTCGAGAATGTATCAAAACGTCTTTGGATTTCAGTTAAACTCGTCAGCAAGCACCCGCCAACTCATCGATGGATCTTCTTCATTTCGATTGCCGACCTCTTAGTGATCGATTTCTCGTTGATACCGCTCTCTTAGCTTGCTGGCCATTCGGTCTGCTTCTTCACGAAATGTCTTGAACCAGCGCTGAACTGAGCAAACATCGCAAATTTCATCACTATGCGCCTTGCAGATTTGTCGATCAGTCTCAGAAGCGCTGACACTCAATTGTAGTGGAAGTGGAGCAGGAGACGAGATCCTTCTTTGGACACTTCTATTCTAGTGTTCAATGAGCAAGAAAATGGGTTTTTTGATAAGTTCTAATTCGCACTGAGTTCGTTTGTAAATACTTTTCCTCAGGAAATACGTCAGAATTTTTTTCGTAATAGTATTGAGTTTTCCACTCAAAAAAACTGAATTAATATGATAGTGCAGAGAAAATTCTGGTATCTGAGAATGCTGGAAAAATTGTATTTTTCTCACAAGAGGGAGAAAATCTCTGGATAGTTAGCGAAAATCACACCCTTTCAGGGTGCTAGTTGGAATCCTTGTGCGCATTTGTTCTCTATTTCAAAAAATTTCTAGGTTTATCGTACTAAGATTTTAAAGAAGGCTTCGTCCTATCTTTCTATAAGTACTAGCTCTTCTTTCCATTTCATATTGTCATATGAAGTTATGGAGAATTCACAATGACGTTGGAGCGACGGTTTAACTACTTAGGATGTGAAACGTTGTCTCCTTTTCGCTCATACAGAGCTGTATAGGAAACTTTTGTAGGCCAATTTTAACATCAAAGCTTTCAAGATTCGAGTTATCTCGTGACTGCTGAAAATCTTGCGAAAAGCCATTCACACACTTAAGACAAGCAACGATGCAGTTGAAATTCCTAAGATTTAAGCTTCCGAGTTTTGATAGAAGTTCGAGGGAAAAGTTCTGTTTCACGAAAGAGACTTGTGAATAATCTTATACCGAAAACACTAGCAATGTCTCAAACGGGTCGACTCAAATCTCAGACTGGATCTGTTGGGCATAAGGGAATTTGTAATCGCATATAAACAACGTCAGTGGCCTCGCTGTTTATGAGACTTAAATTGCCCGTTTTCCTATTAAGACTGAGCACTTTTAAGAGAGCACGGCTTAATGTGAATACGACAAAGTCATTGAAGAGTTAACCGTTGAACACCAAAATATGTGCCAAAAAAATTGCTTGCAAATAACTGAAAATAGATCTTTCAAGTTTTTAGCTATAGTATGAAGCTAACAATGGAGGTTATAATGAATAATCTGGTCAACTAAAACTTCGTAATTACGAAAATATCGTGGAAAACGCTATGCAGTTCATGTTTTCTTTTAGTGACTTTTAAAACTAGAAGTTCTCTATTTATAGTAACTCAGAATGACAAGTTATTCAGTTTTCCATCCACATTCACATAGCAGCACATCAACTCACGATTGCGTTCTCCTGTGCTGATAAGGGATAACGGCAATCATCTATAATTAATTCATTCTGGTTTTTGTGAATGATACATAAATGAGGAGTTGGAATTACTGTGTCCATTTCTTAAACTTAATAACTCGGCGACCTACCGTTGGCTGTTTTGAAACTTTTGTCTTGATACCGATTTGAGAGAGACGAAAGTGAAACAGAGCAATGATAAGGCTGCAAAATAATCGGTTCTTTATAAAATTCAGTTCCAGAATCGTGCTGAATAATCTATCAACTTCTAACAAAACATATTGTAGTGCAGACTCAAAAATACATTTTCAGAAGAAGATGGAAGGTTGCAAATGTCTTGTTTCACCAATATTTCTTGTCCTACGCGGCAAGAAAAAAAAAGGAATTAGCGATGGTCTTCCTGATTGTGCACTGTCGGAGACCAAATTTTCTTGTGCCTCTGCTTATTACAATAAATAAATCGGATAACTACTTTACCATTATATACGACATCTCCTGAAACCGTCATTAATATGAAAAGCCTTCCATGCAGAAAATCTTTCTTGGAAATAATGAGAATAGATGCAACGACGAGGAGCAGCGCCAGTCTCTCAAAAGTTGAAATATTACAACTGCAACATATAAGGAAATTCCATAATTCTTCCCAAACTTCATGATTTCAGGATAAATCACACTCATAGAGTAAAAGAAATTTCCTTTGATACTATAATGATCCTCATTAACTAGATTCGTCTGAAAAAGAGCTGAAAATTTGAGTGTTGTTGTCCACTCACCCGTCTAGTGCATGACACAATTCCCACGGCAATGTTGTTGTGAGAAATTTTGCCCATTGATTTTCTAATAGCACACTAATGCAGCTATAACTAATTTCTTCGTAAAACAGCGACGTATCCTGGGACACCGTCTGCAACGAATATTGAAAAACTCTTCAGGAGCTTTGGATGAATTGAACCATTGAGTGGATTACTAATGCGTTACCCGTTTGAAGAAGCGAACTTCCCTTTGGCCTTCCTTTCGTTGAGCGATATCTAATTGGGCGTCGTTGGGATTATGAAGTCTCACCTCATTATGAGACAAAAAATCTCTCATCCAAATTTTTGGACAAAGAATGTTTTTCATACACGATTAGCTCTCTTAAGTCTTAGGTCCAGAGAAAAACTTACGATGCTGAGCAGTGCTTTGCAAACTCTTGGCACAATTTCTTTTCACTTCTATGTCTCCTATGAGTAAAAGTTTTCACGGATATTGAGTTGTCATCAAATTTTCAAATTTTTCAATTTCTTAAGCCTTATCAACTTCTTATGATTAGCTGGGTGTTTTCAATGGTTGTCTTCTATTTGGTTGGAGTAGCCCTATTGTGGCACGAAGTTCACTACCAGCTGTGCTCCATCAGTTTATACACTGTAAAATAACAAAGGGAACGAGCTACTGCCACTTTTGTATGACTGACCATTAGAAAATATATATCGGTGTACATCAACTACCGCTTCATCTAAAAATTGCTAATCGATTACGACGAGGTCGAAGCAAAATTGCTTTCAAAAGCTGAACCGTCAAAGAATCAGACCGTTTCTAAGGAAGACAAAGAGCTTGAATTATCAGGCAGCAAAAAGTTTTTATAGCAGTTTCGCGTTAAGCTACTCACTCAAGAAGATCTTGATTGATTTTATCGAGAGTACAATTCTGCTATTAAATTCAGTAGTTCAGTAATAGAATGATTTTGATTGAATATAGCCCACTTTTCTGTTCACCAGAGAAATTTTGTTATTGTTAACTCAGCCAAGTTGAAGATATGAGGAGACTTGTACAATGCTAAATTACAAGCAATTATAAATCTAAATGACAATCCTCATAAGCTAGTGAAATGGAGGAAAATCGTCATGTCGTATTTATTGAAGAAAGTTTGTTGACACAGATAGTGGTTTTTTGCATAAAAGGAGAAAATCCTTGAGGTAGCAAAACAAACACAAGCAAACAAACAAACAAAAAGCAAGATAAAAGCAAGTAGGCTCTAAACTAGATACTTTATATCCGTGCGCACTTCTGTGGATAAAAACTGCTGTGATGTTATACTATTGATTGAGACTCAGCAAGCAGAGTCACATAAAATTTGTCATATTTGCCACAAATTATTCTCACAGAGATATTCTCTTTGCATTAGTAAGGAGACGTTGTGGTTCCGCGACAGGTGGCGGACTAGTGGTTGAAAGTGGACCAAAACGACCTCGCATTTGGCTGAGGCGCAGATAGATGCAAAAGATCAGCTCTTTATTTTTGCAATGACTAGTTGATTCCAGCCACGTCAAGCTTTACATAGGCGAGAAATGTGCCTGTATCAGATCCACAAAAATCAGTCTGAGATATAACGCGAAATCACGTGTGATTACGAGGCACATCATTACGATACATGTTTGGATTTACGGTATATATCCGGAGCGCTTCCAGAAATGTGCGGAGGCTTTACACTTCTGTGCCAGAATGGTTCCTTCTACTTCGAAATTTTCCTGGTTATGTGCTTGTGTTCAGTGCGTACCATTTGATCCAGTTTGAGCTCTGTCGACTAAGTGTTCTTGTTCACGGACAAAAAATGTGCTACTCGCCTTGACAATGTATCTGCCTCTGCACGCCTTCAAGACATTAAATAAAGTGAGCCATACTCATGCAATCACCGTCTTTACCGTTAGGGCATACCATGCACGTTCTCACCGTATATGGGCGATCATATAAAACTAGTAGGTGGCTAAGATTATACAATGGTATGTTAATCACTGTTACCGATTCATCTAAGAGTGCCCTATTTTACTAATCTTTATAGCCAAGATTAGATCCTTTGAAAAAAGGCACGATTATCGGCACCTTACTACCGCTGAATTTTTCGTTTCGGGGTGCTTTGTTTCCTTTAAGCTTTTTGCAGGCACTCAAATCCATTAGAAATGGCAATTCGCTAGACCACTTCTAGATATTGTACTTTTTGCTCTGTTCCAGTACACATAATGAAGGCTTTTCGAAACATGTTCTTTACAAGCGCCTTTTTGTATGTGAAAAAATTCCGCTCGAACCTCTCACCGAAACACATTGATGTGGAATGTGAGAGGTTTAGCAGTTGACATAATTAACAAGTATTAGACCAACCGCTACTATCAAAGGTGGGCAGGGGCATTTGTAGTAATTGCTCGTCAGATAGATTTTTGACAAGACGGGCAAGCATCTGAAGATACTTTCCTCTACTAACGGCCCTCAGAAAAGAGTTTTCAAAGTCAATACCGCATATTGAACGATGATTGGATTGAAGAGGCAAGTGGCTGCTTTGGAACCTTCTATCATTTCTTGGTAGAAATGTCAATTACTACCATGCACAGTGCTACACTTATGAAAACTCATAGATACGGTGATTTGCCTGGTAATTATTTTTAAGTCATGTATGTGGCCTGTTATAGGCATTCATACAGTGCAGTACACGTATTTCGGCCTTGCAGTCTCGTCAACAGCACAATGCCTGCCGTCTGAGACAATCCCTTTTGGGGTATATTCTCACTACATGGATAAAAAGCTAGCGTAATATTTACAAACGCTGTCTAGTGATAAAATTCACCAAATTACAGCGTTCTACACTTGATTGTTCTTGATTGGTAATCGTGGAGCGGCGACGGAGAGCTGTCCGTCTATCGCTCTTGCCTCGGTGTCAGTGTTCGTCATCACTGTGACCGTCGTTGTTAAGCACTTTAACGTTGCATTGTATAACAATCTGATCGAATCTACGTAGCACTGAAACGCTGCTTGTGTCAGTCTTTCTCTTATCACTTCATCGTTTATTAAGCTTCTTGTCGAGCAACGGACCGAATCGTTGTACTGGTTTTTTTCATGCAACTTCTTCGTATTTTGGTCTTACTGAGGAGCATGTGATCACGATTCCTACGAGCAAATTGTCAACGAGTTTCCCACCGAAACTCTCATGTGGACATCGTTTCAGACGACTCTTCTTCTGCTTTAACGATTGTTTCTATTTCATCATTGTTCTTGAAGACTCTAGTTGGATGCAGGAATACACTGATTCTCTATCATGGTTCTTTACTATACTTCTTCCTTCATACTGTGTACCATGTCATGTGTAGCAATCTTGTAGGATGAGCCGTTCGCGCTCTCGTAACCACCACACCCGATGGCTTGAATGCTTTATGTGCACAACTAAGGAATCTTTTTCTTGTTGTGCTTGGCGGCTGCAAATCAGAGAAGTCTTTTCCATCTCTGAAGTGAGCGTTTATCTTTGCTTGTTATCATGTTTTACTCATAGCATATGCCACATCTTCACTCATGTGTGAGCTTGAAACTGAGCTTTTTGATAAGAGTGGTTAAGAATATCCTCAAATGTAAATGATGTGTAGTTTGCTGTTGGACGTTTTGCTCTCCATACAACACACGAGGGAAAGATGTTAGCAACAATGCACTTGTGGTTCTCCATTTATAATTTGCGCCTCTAATCTAGCTCCGTGATAAAATCGTTCTCCGAGCTTTTGCACAGTGCATGGGAATGGATATTTCTCTGAATTGGCAGGCCCTAATGAAAATTTTTGATCTAATCGTAACCGAGAGTCGGAGATTTCAAGAGGAGTCACGACATCTAACACTGCGACTTTCACCTGCTCTGATACGTTATTGACCCTAATTTGGCTTTTGAGGCATTCGCCGGCAGTATTTTTGTATTATTGAATCTGCATGAATAATGTTTCTCATAGGTAAATCTTCAAAGTGAGCGGAGTAATCTACCTTCTGCAGGCACTTTTCACTTTGGCGATTACCAGTTTGGCTTGCACCGTAGACAAGCCTGAATAACTTCCAATGTCACAGTAGCTCAAAGACTTGGTATGCCACAATTTTGAGCGTTAACAGAACATCACCAGCTGTTGAATTGATAAACCATACATGTTTACATTCTTCAAATAATTTAGAAAAACCAAAAATGACTTGCGTCGTGGAGTCATTCATTATATTTGTGCTAAGGGAGGTTGTACAAAAGATCACACAATATGTGTGGTAAACAAAGTGCGTAATCAGACTGCAATCAACAAGAGCTTTTAATCTAGATAAAAGACCTGATGTGAACTTGAGCCGTACAGTGACAATGGTGCTTAATACTATGCTAGTCTATCCAATCATACGCTCACACATGAAGCGATCAATTTAACTCTGAATAATGATGAATTACATATTCGAGAAAATCGTGCGCTATCCAAAACGCCGATTATGAAGCAGGTAATGAGTCCGCGTTTCGGTGTTGCCAATGCCTCAAAAGTGCAGCGGCTAACATATGCCACCGGTAAGAGTGAGAAGTCCGTCCACATTCCGCGCGTGGTTTGAAGTTTTGCGTGCCACTCATGTTGTTGGTTATGTAGTTATGACATCATATCACTGTCATGAAAGTGGTAAGAAGAAAGGAAGTCTTGTAGATTATGCATATGTGCATATCCAATAGTGGGCTCAGCTGAGCTTAATTCAATATGTGCTCACCAGAACAAACCTGACCATTATGCGTTGGTGACAGCTCCGATACCTTTACCGTAGGAGTGGTAGCAGAACATGCGTTAGTGCAGTGGTCAACACACGCCTCCGTAAGGGCGGAGGGACTTCGGCTCAACTCTTTCCCAAGGTTTGAAGTTTGCATCACCCTCAACATTCCTGGATATTTAGCTGTAGCATCATAACACTGTTATAAAAGCGGGTAATTCAAAATTGTTAATGTAGGTAATGATGAATTGTTTAATTTCTGATCACCATAGAATATGGTATTTCCAGCAGAGCGACTTAGCAATCATTCTTCTTATGCTTAAATGGTGGCTTATGAGGTCACTTAAAATAATACTCACAACGAAGTCCAAATCTAGCTCAAAACATAAGAAATCAGCGGGCAAAACCTCGAAGGAGTTCTAAAAAATTGAAAAAATCGAAATTTGAAACGAAGAGATAAAGGCCTACCTAACACGAGTGACTAGACACTGTGTCTCTAATTTTCCATCTGTGTGAGCTACTTTCTTGTAAAAGGAATTGACGCACAAAACTCCAGGGGATTCGAAAAATGCGAAAATATCAAATGAATTGAAGCGATAAAGGGCCTGATGGAACGAGTGACTATGGGATGACTACTCGGATTAATATCTATCTGTGTGAGTTACCTTACTCACCAAAGAAATCGCCACACAATATTCTAGAGAAGTGTTGAAATTCAAAATTCAAAAAATTGAAAGTTGAATTGAAGAGATAAACCCTAGCTAGAGCGAGAGACTATGCACTGTCTTTTGATTGATGTTCCATCCAGGTAGGTCTCCTTTCTCACCAAAACGATTAGCGCACAAAGTTCCAGTGGAGTCCAAAAAATTGGAGAAATTGAAAATTGAATTGAAGAGATAAACCCTAGCTAGAGCGAGAGACTATGAACTGTGTTTTTGATTTTCTATCTACGTGGGTCTCCTTTCTCACCAAAACGATTAGCGTACAAAGTTCCAGAGGAGTTAAAAAATTGGAAAAATTGAAGATTGAATTGAAGACAAGAAGTTTATCCTAACTATAACTATACACTGTTTCTGATTGAATTTCCATTTGCGTGGGTCTCTTTTCTCACCAAAACCAATAGCGCACAAAATTTCAGAGGAGTTTTAAGAACTGGAAAAATAAAATTCAATTTGAAGATTCATGGCATCGACTGTTTTCAAAATCTCACAATAAACATTCAAAATATTTTCAAAAAAAGAATGCTTGAAGCCTAAGCGAGGTTGGCACGTTAGGGTCTTACATTGCTGATTCGGAGGTCTGGCCCTCCTCGTCAGGGACCCACGCCCCACATTAAGCCTTGCATTGTAGCAGGGAGGGAGCTGTATGTGGTGGCGGCACAGTGTACAATGAAACTGTGGAATCACCAGTTCGCAGTCGATGGATCTCGGCTGGTCACTGACGAGGAGGACGGGATTTCCGAAACACCGGTGTATGGCCCTGTCATACTACCAACGTGGCTTAGGCTTCTAACATTCTTCTTTGGAGTTATTTTGAATGTTTATTGCGAGGTTCAAAAATAGTCAATACCATGGATCGATTCCTACCAGCCGAGATTAATCGACTGAGAAGGGGTGATGGCACTGGCACAGTGTCATTGTACACTGTGCCTTCACCACATATGCCTCCCTTCTTGCTACAATGCAAGGATTGATGTCGGGACGTGGGTCACTGACGAGGAGGGCGAGACCTCCGAAGCACCGATGTGTGACCCTGGCGTACAAACCTCGCTCAGGCTTCAAGCATTCTTTTTCCAAATTGAAGAGAAATATGCGTAGCTAACATGAGTAACTATGCACTGTGTTTCGAAATAATTTTCCATATGTGTGGGTTATCTTTCTCTAGAAAAAGATTAGTGCGAAAATTTCAAAGAAGTTCTGAAAATTTGTAAAACTCGAAAACTGAATTGAGGAGAAAAAGGTTTAGCTAGAATGAATGACTATGCACTATATTTCTCATCAATTTTCCATCTGCGTGGATCTTTACTCATCTCATATGAAAAGCTTATGGGAGATCTCACTGCTTATGAAACATAATTTTGAAAGAATTATGTGTTTGTTGACATATTAATGTGTTCATCAAGTGAGGCCGTATAATATTGCGACGTAATGGTACAGGCATCGACTACTGAAATGCAGAAATTCATATTAACAAATTCTTCCTTATCAAGGACAACTCGTAAGTGTAAAATACTTTGTAAATCACCTCTAAAGTTGGTTATTGATTAAAGTTTAAAGAAGTAAATCTAAAAGCGAATATTCACTTTATAATGATGGTGAGATATTGGAGATGTTATGAATGCTGATATTGCTATCAGTCAGTGCTACCTAGCAGTCGCGAAATCTCTTAAATGTGATACGGTGACGAGTAGATTTCATATGTATACAACACTTACACTCTAATGATCTACAATTAGGGGATAAACGGAGTTGCAAAGTTCTTGCTTGATTTCATCTACTTATGGGAAGCAATGGCGATCGTCTGCAGAAAAAGCGCTATAGCGACATGAGAAAGGAGTGACACTCTGGTAATTGAAAATCCAGTATTTGTAAAGTAAATTTTCTTAGCTGCTCACTGTCAGTATTTTTGTGTGTGATTATTTGTCGCAGGATGAGCGAAATGGAAGTGGAACAGCACAACGACTGAGCTGCAAAATTTTCTCTTCTGAATATATATCTGAGAGTCAAGGTGTTTGAATGATTTACTACCTCTTACCAAAAAAAGTTGTTCAACATAATTAAGTTCTAGAGTATAGAAAACAGAAAAATGGGGCAATTTTTCCTATGAATTCATGCCAATTGTGCACGAGAATAATCATACACTAACCCAACCGAAGCGCAAATCAAATCCACAGTAATGTACACACGATGAATATGGCCCACTTGCTTGAAAAGAGGACTCTTATGCTATAAAGTGATATGTAAGATGATGAGTACGAAATTATGATACATTGTCTGTAACATATATCTTGAGATTTCGGTCAGCATGTCTTGTCAGAAGATGAGCAATTCTTTAGACTACTGAATGGTTACATAAGCAGATTAGCTGTCCAAAGAAGCGAACCTTTATTTGATGTACCGTATCACTAACACATGCATCATATCACCAACACCGCTGTGTCTCATCTCACAAAACCATGAAAAATGTGATCAAATAATGGATTTATCACATTTATTCAGCAATCTACAACTTACAACAACATACGCAAGTATACATACTTGCATATAACTTATATACGTATAAAATAACAGCAATAATGCAGTTTAGAGAATGCGATAATACAATACAATGCAGTACAATTACTATAAATGCTGGTTGGAAATGTGTTGTTATGACATGTATCTATGTTTCGCATCAAAAAGTAGTGAACTGTATGACACTTAAGCGCTTTTTTCTTTTATTACGTCTTTAAAATAACCTTCAATACTGATCAACATCACAAAATAACGTGAAAAAATCTGTCCTGAAGCATCGTGGTAGAAGATTGAACCACCGGATTTCTTCTCGATGGCCCACATCACCAACCACTCGGTACTACGGGCTGCTCTACCTGCGCAGCGTCAAGACTAGCGGCTTGTCCCAGTCGGTATGCAAAGGGTTAAGATGAGTGTTGAATAATGAGATTCTTATTGAGAATTGTTTAGCAATACGTCGTGGAACGTCTGCTCTTTTTTCCATTGACGATGGCTTGTCGGCTTTTTCAATGCAGAATCGACCTCCAAATTAGCTCCTCTGGAAGCTCGCTCATTTGAACCTACAGTAGTCCATCTAAGTATTGGCAGCACATGCATATAATATTTAGAAAACTGATCCTCTAATCTGGTACTACCTAAATCATCAAAGAAACTTATTAAACTGTGGAGCACCTTTTTGGATGAATCGGCTAAGAATAAGACGAAACGCATCAAAACTTCAGCGGAATAGAAAAGTTTTTTTATCAGCTTCGTGCTTTTCGCTTAATGAAGAAGAAATAAAGAAACCGTCATTTAGTAGCGCTTATTTTAAGAGTGAATGTCGATCTTATGAATATTCTCTGCATTTAGTTTGCGCGTTTCATATTGAGATGTTATTTTCAGGAAAAAAATCGCTTTTAATTACTCTCTTTGAAGTTTGAAGGATTTTCTGCTATTTGTTGCTTATAGAAGCAGTTTTCTTCTATAACTTTTACCCAAAAAAATTCTATGCAATACATTGCGCTTTTTCCAAATTTGCTTTGTTCGCTTTCTGATATTTTTAGAAGCACTTCTTCTTCTGCTGTTGATGTTCAAGATATCAATGAGTATTTTACTTGGATATCTAAAACACATCACTTTGAGTATATCCATACTCGCTTCCCAAATAATGTTTTGAATACACCCATGCTCGCTTCCCGATCAACCATTTTTCAGATCCATTAAATGCAAGAGAAGTTTTTTCGGATCCAATCAATGCACCTAATAATCAATTATCCAACGATGTTTTTCCTATTGTCGCAGTCTATTTTTCAATAGCAAGCACCTCATTTTGCATATCACCGCCGAAAAAAGGCTAATCGTATTTCATTCAATCATAAAATAGGTGGTATTTCATGCATGGTTTGTCGACGTTGTATCCACTGAGTTATATCGATGCTTAGATCATGTCTCAGCCATCTATCGTTCACCCACTCTTGTGTATCACATGACTGGAACGAACGCATGAACTATACGTCGAAATATTCGAAACAAAGACTGCCATGCAATGTAACGAGGTTTCTTGTCCGCCACATTTTTTAACGCGCGTAGTCATCGTTGTTCTATAAAAAATATTTCCATCATCGGACATGTTAGATTTCTTTTTTTTGCAGAATGACATCATAGAATTACTAAGGTGCACTAAAAAATTATGTGCATCATAAATTGTAAAAATAAGTATATAACACTTTGTCGAAGAAATCTACACAGGCTTTATCGTCTTTGTCGTCAGATAAATTTAGTGATTCTGTTTTAACGAAATCTGTTTTGCGATTTTATATGCTTACTTTTCCCTATATCTTTGATATATTGCAGCTGTCCTTTTGCCAATTTGTTATAACTGTTTTGTGCAACATTCACTTGCCTACAAACATGCCTTTCCAATGAGAATACATCGCCTTAATACGGCACACTGTCCTAATACCCAACGTCCAAGTTCTCATTGTGATGAACAGAAACGAGCATATTTCTCATGCCCAAATAGGCTCCAATTCACAAGCTGAACAAGGTCCGTTACCAAAACTGCGATTCATTTTGAAAATCATCTAGAGTGTGTTTTAGCAATACGTACGATCAATTCATGTTGAATCGGAGTGAATAGGTTGCAAATGTGCACCATAAAATAAGATCTGATACGTTCTATGATGGAAACGATGTCATTCAAAACAACGATGAGTACGCGCGATAGAATTACAACGGACAAACTACCTCGCTGCATTGTATTCGTCCTTGAAAAACTCCTTATCCCATATTAGCCTTATAATACGACATCGTTTGATTATTTCTTAGCTTAGCTTGAAAATTCTGCATTCTCTCAGTAAGTTCCTCCTTCGAAAGTTTTCTTCAGTCTGCCCTACTTTACCAAATTCTCCAACAAATTGTGTGTTTCTCCCCTATACAAACAGCATTCACATTGACATACACCACTACATTTTCATGAATTATAGAGACATAACACACTATTCTATTAAACTGAACTCCTTTTATAACTTCTATTGAGTTCTTAATTCATTTATCGGCAGGGCACGATGCAGAATCCAAGCAAAAAGATGTTGAATGAAAGTAATACTTGGAACCCGATGCTAGTGTAATGGACTCGGTTCACAGCTTACACTATCGAGGATCATGGTGCGCCCACTCTCAGCTCTTTTTTTTAACCGTAAGCGGTGGCTCAACTATCACACGTTAGCGGGATCAATCTTGGGAGAAATGTCGCCACACTATCTTTCGTACCTGTTGCGTTTTTGCTGTTTAGCTATGCGTGCAACATAAGTTCCAGTTTGAGATAGAGAACGCCTCATGACCCTGAATATACCGGCTACACTAAGGTCTAGAAATCATGCCAGCCACTCCTTTTTCTATGCAACCGGTAAATAATTCAACCTACAATAATAACAGATTGTTCGGCCACTTATCCCCATCAGAAATTGTTATCACCAGTATCCACGAAGCAACGATTACCTGAGTCAAAACTTGGAAGAAAGTCAATCAGAAGTATTCAGAGTTCAAAACTGTGTTCTCCTAAGAAAAGCAAAGGCAAAACCACGACGTTAATGAATTGTAAACCGTATTGTCGCTCCCACAGCGGGAATACAAAGGACTCTATAGGTGCTACAGCAAAAAACTCCAAAATATTGGTATTGTGAGAAAATTTTAGAAGTCCGGATATATTCGAAAGATAGAAAGTCTCACTTATATGTGAACTCGATTGACTTGAGTCTTAGACTAGATTTGTCGCCACTTTTTTGACACTATATTGATCCGCCTTCACATTGTTTCTATATTCACTGTGCGCATCCCAATACCTCTAGCATTTATTCTCTTTATCGTCGACTTCATAGACGCCGTATAATACTGGTTGAGCACGTCTCGTTGCAATCTCGACGATAGTCTGGCTGTGGTGTTCCATAGAGCGCTCGTTGTTGACTAGGGAAGAGTGCTGGAGGATGGGGCTCGTTGTACGCGCTCTGCGACGACCAGCACAACCATTCGGCCACGATTTGTCGTCTGTGTGTGCAATTTGCAATCTCATTTAGACAGAACACATATGGCCTCATTGCTTATGAAACACATTGAATAAAACTATGAGTGGTTCTTCAGCGTTTTGAAGTGTGTTAAGGTATTTTTCACTTAAATTGAACAATGTTTTCGAGTACGGCCTAATTTTAGTACGGTACATCGATTCTTTAATTGTTGAAAACCAAAATGCTTTGCAAAAAAATATTTGTAGATGTTGAATTAATTGAAAAAGATCTCTCAAAGACTTAGTGACGGTGTGAAGGCAACAATTAAGAGGTCAACAATAACCAATATTTATATCATTCAAAACTCTGAAAGCACTGAGAGGTCGTGACGAACGCATTACACAATATTTCTTTTTACAACTTTTAAAGCTAGAATTTACTTCAGCAGGATATCATCGAATAACAGGCTCTCCATTTTTCCATCCACATCCGCACAAAAGCACATCCAATCACTCTTGGTCTCTCGTTTGTTTATACGGAGTGATAACAACCACTTGCAAATAATCCCCTCTGGTTATGTGAATGAGACAGAATTGAAAAGTGAGAATTTTCTGCACATCCCTTAAAAGAATGATTCAGAGACCTACCATTTGCTGTTTTGTGGGTTTCGCCTTGATGCTGATTTGTGAGAGTCGAAAGTGAAACAGAACAATAATGAAGCTGCAAAATAGCTAGTTCTTTACAGATTCAGCTCACGAATCGTGTTGATTGTACTACTACTTCACCAAGGCAACTTATTCAGTAGACATAACATTACATTTTTAAGAAACAATCTCCAATGCCTTTTCTTAGATCGTCTTGTACCTGCCGCCGAAAACGAAGAGAGAATTGTCTGTTCCGACTGCCATTGTTGGAGACTTGAACTTCAGGTGAAGCCACTTATCACGGCAAATAGTGCCGTGATATCAGTTTTAGTGCATATGTAAAATTATTTCATGCAACGATCACTAATGCAAATGTCGCGCTTGTAGAAAATTTCCCTTGAAAAGGTTGAGAATGAATGGAGTGACAAACAGTTGATTTGTTGAGAGCGGAAAATAGTCAGTTTTTCTTCTGAATTTTCTAACAGCTGGATATTCTTGAACTTTTTATTATGAACAATTCCCTGTAGGATTATAAAAGACTTCATTCATCAACTTTGCATAAAACTAATTCAACTTAATAGTTCATACTTGATCGACCCTCATTACTGGTAGTGGTGACCTCAGCATAGCTTCCATTCGCTCCTTCCCTCGTGCAATTGTCGTCTATGGTGATGGTCTGCTTCATGGTGACATGGGCGAGGCTCATTCTCTGAATCCAAAGTCGGAAGGAGCTTGCAGAAAACAGATGGCTGACGTTAGCCACAAACACGTCCGCCTATAGCTTCGGTGTTTTTTCAGTGTACGTTTGCATTCTCTTGAAGTCCACTCCATTGCTCCCTTCGTCCATGTACCATGTGTTCATTTTATCAGATGACCGGCTCTTCTGTGTTTCGACATGGATGTGTATATTTTTGGATTATGAAGATGGGATAGTTCTCGGCGACTGGAGCTAGTCAAATCCGTTGGACGTTGTGAGTGCTGGTGGACTTATAGATCTCAAGCGTCCCATCAGTATGCATGTACGCAGACTTGTTGACGTGGTTTTAGTACAACCCATGTTTCTACTGTATAACAGAGCTCTGGGAAGATTGTTGAATTAGAAAGGTGAACATGGCGTTTGGGATTCGCTATCTGGTCGGTGGATCCTTAAAGAGGTCCGAATGCGACCAATGCCACTCTCTTTGTTCTGTCCAAATCCTTCTTCGTGTTGTTCGTCATGTTCATTGAACGTCCAAGATACATGTATGAGGTGGTTTTCTTGATCAAGGAACCATCCAATTCAGTTTGTTAACTTGCCACACGATTAACTCTTTATGAATTGTGCTTTCGTGCTGTTTATGAGTGCCCAGTCTTTTTTGCCGCCTCATTGAAATGCTCAAGCATCGTCCGTTTCACTGGTACTTTTGAAAGATGACGATGTCATCCGCGAAACGGAAATTTGATAGGAATTTACCAACTATCCACTTGCCTATTTCGTCCCAATTAAGCGACTACATCATCCACTGCAGTGTGGCGGTAAGCAGCTCTGGCGATATAGTGTCTCCTTATAAACCCTTTTTCCATGTATGGCGAGTCGTGAGCGTGCTTGTTTTGTCTTCTACCAATGATGTCGCACTGAACATAAGATCTAATATTTAATCGCTTCTCAACGGTCGTCTGAACGTCCGACGTCGCTGCTGGGAGCACCAATGTGCCGGGTACTGAGGCAGAAAACTTCTTGCTGGATGAAAGCCTTTTTTCTGAAGTCTCGAGTCAGAGCTTCTCAAGGATCGTCACCACATCAGGCAGTCGCCAGCCCTTGTGGTTCAGAGGGACTTCACCACCTTAGGACGAGTAGCTATCAAGATGGTGGTCACTCTTGGTACGTGTACTCTTGGCTGGGCTTTCCGGGTGAAAGTGAGTCAAAAAATAGTCTAACATTGCACTTACCCGTCCAATGCATGACACAATTCTAATGGGAATGCTAGAGTGAAGAATAAGCCCCATTTGTTTTTGAAAAGCGGACAAATGCAGAAAACACTAATCTGTTCGTAGACAAATAACGTATTCTGGTACATCGTCTGCAATATATATATATATATATATATTTGTTTATTTGTTTATCGCAGAAACCTATATCAGGAAAGGGTCCAGACAAAATTGAACAGCTCATCGATTACTTGATATCTTACCTGTTTGAATAAGCGAACTTCCATTTGCTGCCTTTTACGTTGAGCAACGTCTGAGTGGATACCATCGGAATTATGAAACATCATACCATTAAGTTTCAGAGTTCCTCACTGCACCAAACTGTTCGGATAAAAACTGGTTTGGCAACATATAGTGGACCTTTCATGAAGTCTGCTATGATACCTATGCAGTGCTAGGCACGTGTTTCGGCATTATTATAGCCTCGGCAGTAGCACGGTGCCTTTCGTTTCAGTCAATCCCTTGCAGGCGAATTAACCAACTATATGTTAGAGATTTGACACCGAATTATTCACACTGTATTTGAGATCAAAGATCGCCATGCACTGCAGTGTTAACAAAGCACCGCATCTCTGGCGATCAAATATGACCAGTAGGCGACCTCTCTGGTTGTTTAAATAAATCATAAGAATGAAAGGGTGAGGGTATATTATCAGATTATATAATGTTTCTAGCGACGTCTATAAAAGCAATCGATTGTAAAGTATGTATGAATCATTCCACCAGCCATAGCGGTTTACTGTTGGTGACTGCAATGTCAGGGGTTTATCCCCTGATATGAGGAGATTTGTTATCACTAGAGGTGACCTTTTAAGCCTGCAGGTGGTGTAAATGGTTCGACGATGAATCCTCCATATTTAGGCGTCTATCCCTCTGCAAGGAATTGGCTGAACCAAAATGCACCGCGCTACTGATAAGGATGCAATGTCGAAACACGTGCTTAGTATTGTATAACTACCGTAGCAGACTTCATGAAAAGCAGAGGATATGTTGTCAGATTATTAGATGAGGCCTATAAAAACAGTCCAATGTAAAAACTGGCTGCTCATACACGATTAGCTTTCATTGTACCTGAGTTGCAAGGAAAACCTTTAATCGTTTGGTGCTTAACGAGGTCCTTATTACAACTTCATCTGAATTCTATATAGTTATCAGACAAAATTCTCCACCGGAGCCAAGTTGCCAACAAACGATATGATACCCGGCAACTAATAATCGCTGGGTGTTCTCAAATGACAATGTTGAACTTTCATTTAGTCAGTGTAGCTTTAGTGCAGCATAGCTTCAATTTGGATACTGAAAATGTACACACGACCCGAGGTAATGAGTAGCCATTGAAAACGATGCACCGATATAATTAAACTAGTACACATTCTGAGGAAAATGCTAACTGATTATGACAAGCTTGAAAGAAAACCGGTCTCAAAAGTACTGCTTCTTTGTGTTCCTGCTAGTAATGGTACTGACTAATGCATGTTACGTTGTAGCCAGAAAAAATCAAAACATTACGTGACATTGAGTCACTCTCCGCCTATTAAGGGGAATGCCGAATGGAAAAAAAATATCCAGAAGGGTGCTCCACTTCATGAATTCGTCACGATGAGACAACAATCTCTTGCATCGTGAGGACCAGCAACTGTGACTCATCATTCGAAACAGCCTGGCTTGAGGACGATGAAGAGCTTGATACCACAGGTAAGTATAAGGTTTTGTAACAACTGCGCAAGTCTGGTCACTGAAAAAATAATGATTCATTATACCAAAGCCGGATTAAGCCCATTAATGAAATGTTTCACCTAAATCAATGAAAGAATTTCCTTGAATAAATATAGTCCTTATTGTCTTTTGTTCAACAAGCACGAGGTTGTTAATACGGGTTTCACCTGTATCACCTGTCGTCCCGTTGATCGTCGAGTGATTCGAGCGGGTACCAGCAACTCTTCCATTTTTCCCTACGCGTGCAAGAGTAGCCCAGTGGGTCCTCCTTGCTCTAGGAATTCGCTGAGCATCATATCTTTCTTCCATCGCTTTCGTGAAGAAATCGGACCAACGGGTCAGTGGTCTTCCTTTAGAGCGCTTGACGTCCCGAGGAATCCAGTCGGTAACGGCTCTCGTCCATCGGTTGTCGTTGAAGCGCATCACGTGTCCGGCCCACCTTATTTTCGATATCCTGGCGTGTAGAACGGCGTCTCTGATTTTCGATCGTTGACGTAGGTCGGAAGCTCGGATCCTTTGTCTCATTTGCGAAATACGAGACACTCCTAGCATCGACCTTTCGACTGCGCGTTCGATAACGGCAAGTGATCTTTCATCCTGCTTACGTAGCGACCAGGTTTCTGCTGCATACGTTAGGGCAGGGATAATTGTCGAGTCGAAAAGGTAGGCACGGAGTCGGATGTTCTTTGTCCTCTTCACTACATCTTCGATGCTCTTAAACGTTCCCCAAGCCGCTCGTTTCCTCCTGCTCAACTCTGGGCTAGGTCGTTCATCATGTTGATTTCACGACCTAGATAGATGTAACTGGAGCATTCGGAAATTGTCGTTCCGTTGAGCGTGAATGGGGCATTAGAAACCCATCCGTTCCTCATGAACATTGTTTTCGTTAGATTCAGTTGAAGACCGATCTTTCCACAGGCGTTATCGAAATCAGTCAACATTCGTTCCGCTTGGCTGATGTTTGGTGTTATGAGAACGATATCGTCAGCAAAGCGAAGATGGTTTAATTGTCGACCGTCAATTTTCACTCCCATTTCGTCCCATTCTAATGTTCGCATGACGTTTTGTAGGGTGGCACTGAATAGTTTTGGCGATATTGTATCGCCTTGTCGAACCCCTCTTCTTACGTCAATTGTGATATTGTTGTAGAATGGAGATATTCTGGTCGTGAAATCTTTATAAAGCTCACGAAGGACCATTATGTACCGAGTAGGGACGCCCTGGTTATCCAGAGCCTCTATAACCGCTTCTGTTTCCACTGAATCAAAGGCTTTTTTCAGATCGATGAAAGTGAGACAGAGTGGTTGTTTGTACTCTCGCGAAACTTCAATGAGTCTTGTGATCGTGTGGATGTGGTCCATGGTACTAAATCCTTTTCTGAACCCTGCTTGTTCGCATGGCTGTCCTTCGTCCAGTGTTCTGTCAATCCTGTTCAGGATGACTCGAGTAAAGAGTTTATAGACAACGGACAGCAAGCAGATTGGGCGATAATTGCCTATGTCGTGAAGATCTCCCTTTTGAACAACAATACGGTCTTGCTGATTTTCCATTAAATAGGGACCTTGCATTCTGACAGGTAGCGAGTGAAGAGCCGAGCCAGGGCGTTGATGAGAACTGGCGGCAGGTTCTTCAGGTGTTCTGGTCTAATCCTGTCTGGACAGGGTGTTGTTCTGTTTTTCACCGACGATATAGCATGTCGGATTTCGGAAGGAAGGACCGGTGGAACGACATATTCGTCCTCTTTCAATTTATATGACGGTAAGAGAACATGGCTAGCGAAGAGATCCGAGTAGTACTGGTTATACGGGTTTACTCTGTGTAAAATATTACAAGAGAGTTCGTATAGGTGACCAACCTTTCGACAGTCTCACCTTCCTCAGAGTCCGAAATAGTCATACTGACGTACCTCAACTTAGTCAAACACTTTCTTAACCAAAGCAACATTTGAACAATTTTAAACGTATAATAATCAGCTTTATATGGCTCACCGTTTTTTTGTTCTATAATCCACCAAATATGTAGGCCAGCAGCAGTAAATCTTACATGGACGAGGTGTCTCGAAATCATAAGTGATTAGAAGAACTTGTCCTTACGGTTCATACCCGAAAATCGCTCTAAAATTCCAAAATTTTTCCAATGTTTTTTTCTGCTTCAGTCAAGAAGGTGTTTGACTAAGTTCATGATGGTCATAATGACTCTTTCAGGTTTTGACGAAGGCAAGACTGCCAAAACGTTAGCCACCGACACGAACTCTATTGTATTGTTTTGTACAAAGTAACGTGTATTAAGAACCTCGTGCTTGCTGAGCAAAAGAAAGTCACGGAATTATTCAATCAATGCCGAGGTTGATCGATAGTTGATCTTAAGAATGTATAGCCTCTCTTTGAGTCTACCGAAGAGGGTCTGCCATTAATCATTTTGCGAAGTCGATTATATGAAGAGCCCTGAATATATTGCAGATAGAAATGGTGGATCTACATAGCAATCTCTACTCACAAGGCATTTCGTCCGGACATGTAAAAACGCGTTTGCTGAGAAGAGGTCGTTGACATAAATGATGGTGTAGGCATAAACGATGGATATCCTCGTGGTAGCAAAACAGTCTTTGCACTAGGTTCTTTTATATTCGCGCGGAATCACATAGATAAAAAAACTGCTGTGACATCATACCATTAATCAAAACTAAGTATGCGAAGCTGTGTAATAATTCATAATCACCACTAATCTCTCTAACAGAGGGATTTTTGACACACTAGTAGCGAATCAAGTTGCCCGTTTCCAGGTGGAGGACTGGTGGTTGAAGGAGACCAAGGATAACCTTATGCATCCCTGAGGAGCAGGTTGATTCAAAAGATGAGCCACCTATATTTCGTGCACCAGTTGCCAGTTTTCGCTAATACAGAACGTATTCTACAAGCCAGACCTGCCACGTGATTACAACTAAGTATCGGGAAAGTGCATGAGAGTTGGGTTGGAGTCGCATCCAACTAATAATTTCTTTGTCAACACTGCGAGTGTAAGCTATCCGTCGGTTCATTCAGTTTTATGCTTAAAACTCAGAGTGCTTTACAAAGATATCATAAGTCAGAGACAGTAAAACAAGTGGGTCTCATGACTTTGACCTCGAAAGCTCCCTCCAAGAAGCACAGCGATTGCCCATCACACTTGGAGCTTATGTAGAGTTTCTAAATCTTGAAGGGCTAGAGTGGGATCTGTACTTATTAAACATAACATCCGAACCATTTATAGAACACTTGAGTAGAGGGGCCAGAAGGGAAGGGCTCCACTTCATTGGATTGATCGGGAGGAAAGACATTTATTTTATGCCATTATGACAGCAAAAGTAAGCTAATTCTAGAAGCTTGTCATAATACAAGAGCTGTCAGCGCACGAATCTCGCGAGTTTTGTCCTGGGCATCGATACAACTAGCAGCACTAATCGAACACCTGCAATTGAAAAAATGTGCTGCAGATTGGTCTGACTGTCCTGATCATTGACGAACAGATATGATTGAGGTTGAGACAGATCTCGAGCACTTCAAAGTCATCATTTGAGGCTCCTTGGCAAGACTGAATTTGAAAAATTCTCGTGTTTGTCTCATTTGCGTCCACACATACAGTATAGCGAAGCAGCGTACGATTACCTGAGTTTATCATGACTACAAAGGCTTTGTAGTAACTCAAATTTCTTGAAGCCTTATCCCTAAATAGATCGTAGATATTGAATCGAAATCTCTGTCTAATCCTTTTATCAAAATTTCTTACAAATCTGAACTGTCGCCTCTTTGGAACATGATTTTTCTCGTGATGCTTTCCACCAGTCCTCTTTAATGCACTGTTTCTATTTTTTTATAAGTTAACTGTTAGAATGCGAGGTTACAAGTCAGTGCAAAGGCAGAAAAGTCGTGAAACTGTTCACGAAAGAAGGCGTTCAGGACACTCACAACTACCGCTCAAAGTGCTTGCTGTCTTTCATATTATGGACTCTTCACTGTAGTCATCCCAAGCAGGATCGACAAAACACCGGAGTAAAGACAGTCATGTGAATTTGCACTATTTCAGAAAGATTTTTCTTCACAGATCATATTCCTGCGATAACGCGACTTTTTGAAGTAACACTGAAGTAAAGGAGTCTTTCCTTTTTGAATAGCTCACTTTTTCGTGATCTAAGCAAAGCTCTCGACTCAGTTGAGGTTAAAGCAGTCGTAGAAGCTTCTTTCATTGGAAAATTGATAGTCCACTTATTTGTCACTAACCTTGTGTCGAACTCTCAAACAAGTCAACGTGGTACAGTCGAATAGAAAATTGAGGATCAGAACAGCTTTAGTGATGTAGAATTGGACGAAGGCGGAAGTGATGTAACCACACGCTGTGTGGGAAAACACCCACGTCCACTTCGTTGTATCAAATATCACGAAACAGCTCTCTGCTGAAGGGCCACCGTTTGTCACGTCTGGATAAACTTTTGCAAAATTTTACTGAAATCTATATGAATTTCAGTCCACGCTTATTTTACGACTCGAAAAATCTATTAGTGTGGTGCATGATTTTCATGAAATTTGACTGTATGCAGTCAATATAATATTTGTTGAAGGGAAGGGTATCGAACTTGCAGGCAACTAATAGTCAGCAAATTTGGTGTAGGAAACACACTCGACTTCAAACTGTAGTGCTGACAGATACTGAAAAAGAGTATCGCTAAAAGTGATAGCATAGCAAAGGTCTCAGCAGTTCAATGGTTCGCATATCACTCAGCATTTTTGGGCATATTATTATAACATCTTAACACCGGTGTAGGAGCACGAACCTAAAGAATTCGGTACTTTTCTGTTATCGAACAGGCGTTTTTGAAGCAGCAATTTCGCCGGGCCAGGACTTCAAATAAGCTACAAGCAATTATTCGGAAGCGTAAGTCGCAGAAAATTCAAAATTGTATTTACCTTTTATAAAGGCCCTTCTACAGCGCTCTAACATTAAAAATAAAATTCTGTTCGACACTCGTCGCACATTATCGCTCTTATATTCTGCTGGACAGAGTTTACCACCTGATAGATAACGTAAATCCCGAAAATTGGTTTTCAAAAAGGGCTCTTTTATAGCGTCTTAGCAGAGGAAATCGGTTTGTGTCTCACACAAGTTGCGCAATTCTCCACTTTCAATTTCCACCTCATTTTGACATACAAATCCGCTAACAAGTATAAGCCCAAGCACCCTAAGCGTATGTACGGAAAGCATGCGAACGTTCAGAGGATGTCTTGGAGGATCAGAGCAAAATGTATTATCTGGAGTTTTTTCTTCGAAGCTGCGAACAATCTTAAATTCATGGCATCGACTGCTTCTTAAACCTCGCAATGAACATTCAATCTAATTTTCAAGAATGTTAAAGCTAAACTCCGAAATACTGGTACTTTTACTGACTTTTTTCGCAATTCAGATGTTACTATATACCTATGAGAATAAAGTGGCCAGCAAAAACATAGCCGCCGGCGTGAAGGAAGAATCGCGAAGGCGTTAGATTGAATATTTATTAAGAGGTTCTAGAATAGTTGATGCCATAGATCAATTTTGTCCTGACAGCCGAGATTCATCGGCTGAGAAGTGATGATGGCGCAGTGTCATTGTACACTATGCCGTCACCACATACGCCTCACTCCTTGCTATAATGCACGGCTCAATGTGAGGCGCTGGTCAGTGACGAGGAGGGCGAGACCTCCGAAGCACCAATGTATGACCCTGGCGTACCAACCTCGGGTAAGGCCTTAAACATTCTTAAAAATTAGATTGAATCCCATATTAGATAGCAAAAATCACATTCCACACGTCAGTAACTCCTGCGCTGTCGATCGATCGCGTGTCGATGCACAGTCACTTACACCCTATCCGAAAACAACGCATGGCGTGTTTTGAAGCTCAATAATTATTTCCCCGCTATAGTGCATTAGAAGAATCTTTCAAAGAGCAAGTATAGTGATGGAATTCCCGAAACCTACGCTATCGAATGGTTACTAGTACTCTGAGGAGAGAGCTCTATTCTACGAGAAATGCGCATGTGTGAAGCACGAATCTGCTTTTTCTGCTGCAGCACTGTAACAAAGCCTTTCTAAAAAGGCAAATATGTCTTTAAAATGTAGGATTCTCAATAATTGTTTAATATGCCTTTCCAATAACAGAAAAGTACCTGGAATTCCTCTAGACTTTGATCCAGTATGCATGTTTCTAACATTAATCACTGTGTATTCTTGTACTCTCGACCGTCACTAATCGCATTAAGTGCAAAATAATAAAACTCACTCCAAAAATATGGTATCCCATGAAGAAACCCCAACATCCAACATATAAGAAGTACGTAAAACGTGCTTCTCACAGTCAGTAAGCTGTTAACTTGCAGAGGAAATTTGATAGCGATAACTCTGTTCAAGGAAGTAGCGAGGTGAGAGTAGATGCACGCATACCAGAACATGGTGTTCATCATGTTGAACATCTTCCCTATCAAGTGAGTAGATAGATTGCTTCCACTGAAAGTTATAAGATTTGTTTCTTCATTCATGGATACCTTTGTAGTTCTTACTCTCTAATAAAAATTATTTCGAACTTTGAGAGATCAACTTTCTATTAACCTCAGCATAAAAGTCAATTCTTGATCTGAGGATGTAAACTTAGGTGTTTAGCTGGCACGAGGTTGGTAGACAACGTTGGTGTTGGAATTGTTGATTGTTGATAGTAAATTGCTATACGGATAGCTGCCTGACCTTTCGGCATCAACAACGGCAGCACCATCATTGTCTGCTAACCTCGCTCCAAATAAACAGCTAAGTTTCCATTCTGAAACTCAAACTTTGTTGTTTTCTGTGACGCATAGTGTCACGCGTTAAGTTTTTCTGTTAACTGTGTAAAATGAAATGTTCAACCATATGGATCCTTTGGACTGATGGCTTCGTCAAAGCAAATCCGATCTTTCCTCTTTGCTTTTCGACCTACACTCGGAGTTTTGTTTCTCTTCTTTCTCGCGAAGGCCCGAGTCCTATTCCAAACGATACCCAGGCGACTCTAAGGGTACAATGACGTACTACTATATAATACAAATCATAAATACTGCTATAAAGTCGATTCTGAAGCTAAGGCATGAATTGAAAACTTTGAGATTGTGAAGAAGAATTTGAGCAGAATTTATCCAAGCTTTATCTACTATTCGCCTTATATCAAATAGTATTCTATAGTCCGCTGAGTATTACAGAAAGCTTGCAGATTTTCTGGTGATAAAACGCTTACGTCGAAGATACGCGAGATGCAACGGAACTATAGCTTGCTATTTCATAACTTGCGAACTTATCATACCACTACTGTAAAGGTAATATTTGCGTCTACCTACTTCATATGCTATTTGAATTCATCATCTGTCATATCCAATATAAGTAACGATAATATTAATAGCGTGACTATGTAACAACTCTGGTTGATGTTCACATCAGTTCAGCTATTTCACAGCTGTTTTAATCTAAATTGCTCAAACTCAAGATTATAGAAATTTACAGCAATGTAATCGGTGCTATCCAAAAGACGAAGACTAGTAGAACACCCATATTAGCGATGGTGCGTGATATGCACAAGAGACCAAACGAGTTTTGCAGTGCCGGATTGTATCGCACGGCAAGGATTGCAGCGCCATTTGAGACCAGGCCAAACACTCCTACCTGAAATCCAGTAATTTTGGTTTTTTATAGGAATTTAGGTCCTTGATTTTCTGTCAGATCTCCTCTGCCAGTCGGCATTAAAGTCCAACATTCTAGATTCTTGGAAAATCAAATAGGAGATTTGATCTTTACCTCATATATGTTACAACGTACATTACAGAGACTCTTTTATGAAAAACTAGATCCTTTCTAATCTTCCCACTTTTTGCTAACAAAAAATGAATCAATGCATGTCCAATGCATTAAAATGGAATTCAGGACACTAAAGGGTGTCGAAGAAAGCATTTTAGATTTTGGCTTGATCTCCGAAGCATTTTTTGCACAAGAGTCTATTGAGAGGTTTGAAAAGTGTAGTTCGTGAGAGAGAAATTTTACGAGGATCGTTAATTAGGCAGAGCCGTATGACACAACTCTTCTAACCCTTTCAGGATTGGAACAGCAAGGCATGGCTACGTGTTTTCGTAGAGGGGCATTGCTCATTACATGGCATATACCAATCTTTGAACTAAATTTGGTACCTTTCCTCTATCGGCAGCCGTGTTCAGTTCTTTGGGTATAACGCTTTTTTTCAACCGTTCTACTAGCCATTCGATAGCCTGGATAGCGATATTCTCAATGCTACATTTAATTTTTTCTGAATGCCTTTTCATTCGCTCTAGCAATAAAAATAAGATCAAGTTTCACACTCAGACATTGTTCTCTAACAAAGCTTTTTCCCTGGATTTTGAACGGCCATTAGATAGAGCGAATGTGCGATTTCGATGGTGTATTAGGTTTCCCAAAATTTGTTATTCAGCGTGCTGTAGCAGTTATAAAATTAATGGGATTCCCACTCGACGCACATTTTTGTCGGCGAGAGAGTATAAGCTGCTGAAATATTGACCGCGCTATTGACTCATCGTGCAGCGCTGTTCCACATGTGACGTGAATTTATGGTTAATGGATTTGGGATTTTTTTTCCACTTCAAAAAAGCTCTAAATGAGTAGAAGATTCCAAAATTTCAAGATTTCCTCTACAGGCTCATATGCTTTTCATGCACAACCTTGGGCAGCTACAGCTTAGGCTTAATAACGATTTCATATGGCAGTGTAAAGTCAAAATAAAAGCCCAGGTTCACAAAACAATAGAACAAATTTTTTTCTACAAAAGCAATGGAAAAGATCTCAGAATCTTTGTGAAACGGAAATAAAATTTTGGAAAAATATTGTGCACTAAGACGAACTGAGTGTGAAATTCTAATCGATTTCATTATATAGCATTCGGAGCACTAATTGAGAAATAAAACACAGTTTTGAAGTTCTCGAGATTTGAGCTATCGAACGATTACTAAAACATTGGAATAAGTAGAAAACTTGTTTTTTTTCAAGGGTGTAGATTGGTGCGGATAGGGAAAATCACCCCCCTCCCCACATCTTTTCTGATCTTTTCCTAACCCACTTCAGTGTGCCACAAATCATTTTTTAAGCCACGCATGTCAATGGTCTGCTAAGATGGGCCGACTTGTAGAGCCGATACACGTGTTTTGGCGCCGTCGTCTTGTCAGTCGGGAAGTCTAGGTCCAGTGAAATCATCACTGAACAAACAGTGTTCTACACTCGCTGCTCTTGGCTAGCTGTGGTCTTCAGAAAACACTCGAAACGAAGATATGATATATTGAACATACTAACCGAGAGCAATCGAGTGTACAACATCGGCTGTTCACTGATAATTTCATCATTTTTCACTTTTTCATTCGCATTTAGAGTGTAAAATGTTCGCCATCGCTTACTTTTAGTGCGGGGACTTGGGCACCCACAGAGATTAGTAAAAAGACGAGAAAGGGTAAATGCCCGACTGAAGGGACCGCAAGCTCGAAACAGTGTATCTCTATAAGTCAGCCCATCTTAGCGCATCACTTGACATGCGTGGCTTAGAAAATGGTTTTCTGGCATATTGAAATCTGAGCCGTGGTCTTAGGAAAGCACTCGAAACAAAAGATATCAATTAACTTTTAGCAGCGGAGTGCGATGAGATGAGTGACCACAAGTGCATGGAGATAAGAGCAAAACTGGAAACCTGAAGTGGCTTCCTTAACGTAATGGTCTTGTAGGAGCTTACTAAGTTTTCCGCCGCACGGTCTTTATATATATATATATTTATTTATTTATTCATTTATATATATATATATATATCATACATAAACTACAAATGCTTTATTGCCTGTCTAGCTGTCTTCACAGACTTTTTCACTTTGGTGATTCCAGTACTTCTAGCATCTAATCGTTTTTTCGTCTACTTCTTGGACGTTATAGAATACTGGTTAAGCGCCTCTCCTTGCAATATCCAGGATAACCGGGCCGTGACGTTCCATTGGCACGTCGTTGTTTTATGCCGGAGAACGTTGGAGTGATGCATCACAGCCACTGGGCCACGGCTCCCCCATATATCTATCTATATCTATATGTATATATATATATATATATATATATATATACATATATATATCCGCGGCTATTTACATATACATATACGTATATATAACTGCACTTCTATACACGTATACACAACATAGGGCCAAACTAGGCTGCTAAGATCGAAACGAACTAAAATGACGATCTGTATCTACAATGCAGGAACCCTTGCTCATAAAACCGCTGTGGAAGATCAATTGATTCAAGCAGAGGACAAGGTATGACGTCATTGACCTGGCTGAGACGAGAGAGCGCCATACTTTTTACGCTGTTTATGACAGCGGAGAAGAACTGTTCTGTGGAACGTGCGATAGCAGAGGTGTCGGCGGCGTTGGCGTCCTCGTCAAATCGAATTTGATTGTGAACATCGATTCATTCGAACATCTAACAATCTGTTTTGGGCGATAACGGATAAAACGATGTGTTTCAATGCCATCTTTGACCATTGTTGTTGCTCACGCACCAACATCAAGCTATGATGGAGGCGATGTTGAAGCGTTCTATATGGACCGCGAAAAATTCTTCAGAGAAGACCATACATTCTTCAAGATCATTTTCGAAGATTTTAACGCGAAAATGAGACCTTGAAGAACGTACGAAGAACGCTACATTGGGACCCAAGGATTAGAATGGAATGAGCAGGGCAAGAGGCTATCTGAGTTCATCATGAAGACCTAGACCATCCATGGTAATTCGCAATTCCAAAAGCCTCTTTCTCAGCGATGGACGTGGGAGTCTTCCAATGGAGAGCACCATAACGAAATAGACCACATCCTAGTGAAGCGAAGGTTTTGCCTGACCGACGCCGCTGTTGCCCCCCATCGCATCCCTCGCACAATGTTCCGTTTTTCGTGAATAGGAGATCCTCTATATTCAAACAACAACGAAGTGAACTACCATAAACTGGGATCTACTGAAATCATTAGTCGGCTCTTGGGAAGATACCGTTGTCGGCAACGTCGACGAAGAATCCGATATGCTCGTTGAGTATCTTCGCGTTAGCGCTGTGAAAGCCGAGAGTCGTAAAATTACGAAGAGAGGCTTGTGTCCGCAGACAATCGACCTGATACGTAGGCGTGGAATCGCACGAGATACAGATAGCCGAGACCTTAGGTCCGATTTTGCGAAACGCTGCAGAGAAGCGATGAAAAAAGACCTCAAAGAGAGACGAGCAGCAGTCACGGCAGAAGCTGCAAAAGGTGGGGAGAGCACTCGCAAAACCCAGCGAGGATTCCCCAGTTATAAGATCAGGATATCGCACTCCAATGCCCTGACGGTACATTTACAGCTTCCAGAAGGGCAATGGAGAAAATCATCAACCAGTACTACTCGGATCTCTTCGCTAGAGATGCTCTCTTACTGTCACATAAATTGAGAGAGGATGAATGTGTCGTTCAACCGTCCTTTTTCCCGAAATCTGTCATGCTATATCGTCAGTGAAGAACAGAACAAAACCCAGTTCAGATAGGATTAGACCAGAACACCTGAAGAACCTGCCGCCAGTTCTCATACACCCTGGCTCGGCTCTTCATTCGCTACCTGTCAGAATGCAAGGTTCCCATTTAATGGAAACCTAGGAAAACCGTATTGCTGTTCAAGAAGGGAGACCTTCACGACATAAGCAATATCGCCCAATCTACCTGCTGTCCGTTGTCTATAAACTTTTCACCGGAGTCATCCTGAAGAGGGTTGACAGAACACTGGACGAGGGACAGCCATGCGAACAAGCAGGTTCCGAAAAGGATTTAGTACCTTAGACCACATCCACACGATCAAAAGACTGATCAAAGTTTCACGAGAGTACATTCAACCACTCTGTCTTACTTTCATCGATTTGAAGAAAGCTTTTGATTAAATGGAAACAGAGGCGGTTATAAAGTCTTTGGATAACCAGGGCGTTTCTACTAGGTAAGCTATAATCCTTCGTGAGCTGCATAAAAATTTCGCGACCAATATATCTCCATCCTAAAAGAATATCACCATTGACGCAAGAAGAGGGGTTTGACAAAGCGATACAATTTCGCAAAATTATTCACTGCCACCCTCAAAAGCGTCATGCGAACATTAGAATGGGACGAAATGGGAGTGAAAATTGACGGTTGGCAATTAACCATATTCGCTTTGCTGATGATATCGTCGTCATAACACCAAGCATAAGCCAAGCGAAACGAATGTTGACTGATTTCGATAACGCCTGTGGAAAGATCGGTCTTCAACTGAATCTAACGAAAACAATGTTCATGAGAAACGGATGGGTTTCGAATGCCCCATTCACGGTCAACGGAGCGGCAATCTTCGAATGCTCCAGTTACGTCTGTCTAGGTCGTGAAATCAACATGGTGAACGACCTAGCTCCAGAGTTGAGCAGGAGGAAACGAGCGACTTGGAAAACGTTTAAAAGCATCGAAGATGTAGTGAAGAGGACTAAGAACATTCGTCTCCGTGCCCACCTTTTCGACTCGATAATTATCCCTGCTCTAACGTATGCAGCAGAAATCTGGTCGCTGCGTAAGCACGATGAAAGGTCACTTGGCGCTATTGAACGCGCAGTCGAAATTTGGTGCTGGGAGAATCTCGTATCTCGCAAAAGAGAGAAAGGATTCGAAGGTCCCGATATGCGTCAACGAACGAAGATCAGAGACGCTGTACTACACGCCAAGATATCGAAAATAAGTTGGGCCGGACACGTGATGCGCTTCAACGACAACCGATGGACGAGAGGCGTTTACCGACTGAACTCCTCTTGACATCAAGCGCTCCAGAGGAAGACCAGTGACCCGCTGGTCCGATTTCTTCGCGAAAGGTGTGGAAGAAAAATATGATGCTCAGCAAAACTCTAGAGCGAGGAGAACCAACTGGGCTACTCTTGCACGCTAGGGGAAAGTGTGGAAGTGTTGTTGGTACCCTCTCGAGTCACTGAACCATCAAGGGGCCTACAAGTGATACAGGTGATATGTATTTATATATATATATATATATATATATATACATATATAATGTTTCACCTGTTGAGGTGTTATTAGCTTTTACTTTCTTCATTAAGCCATAATTGATCATTGCTTCTATAGAATCGTAAAAAAAATATAAGATACATATCTTGTTCAAATAAGAAATTTAGTATTGCTCTATTATGGCAGCGCCAATTGAGGCATTCGGTAAGAACGTATTCTTTGTTGTTATCTGTCGAATGTATAATTATCTGACTTAAATTAAGTGGATTTTGAAGGTATATTTTATTTATCATATTGCTTGTTTTTAACGATGTACCCGTCAAAATGAGATTTCGTTTCACATTTGAAGATTTCTCTCCTGATAAAAGTTTTTTCTATAGTAAAATTTTAATCATTAGATAGAGCATATCTTTTTGATATAGAAAATGTGTTTGCTCTTCAAAAAGAACTTTTTAGAGCTCTGCAATTCGCTCAAGAAAAGTAAGTTTCATACACTTGAAATATCGCTGTTTTCTGCACCCCTTCAAATACAAGGGTGTTTTTCAATTTTTTCCAGTTGCTTCTTAGGTTAATCAATAACTCAAACCCAGACAAATCCAACGATTTACTTAAGTTCTGGAGGAAATTTTTCAGTTCGCTGTAACACCCAAATAAAAGTATGTTTCGCACTTGAAGCGTTTCAACGCATCTTTCGTCGGGGAGAGTATTTTCCTCAGACCTCTGAAAACATTCGATAGTCTGAATTCTGCTGACTCCATGAGGTATTTGGTTTTCTAAATGGATTTTTTAGAGAGCTGTAATAGGTTGGGCGCGCAATGCAGCGACAGCATGTGGTCACCACGCATTGCCAAGTATGTGAATGAGATTTCGCAATGCTGGCCCCTGTTTGACGGGCCATCTCGGCATTCCCCACATTGATTAGTCGTTACAAGTCAAGTGCTTTCAACTGTCTTTTGAATCTCATCAATTTCACTTAATCATGAGCATTTTTGCCTCTCCAAGCACCTAAGAAGAAGCCGTCATGCTCCTACAATGACACGGCGTGTTACAATCCAAACGTCTGTGCAAGAGAGGACACCCAATGATCAAAAATTGCTTGGCGAGCTACATGCGTAGATGTCGCAATAAGGACGGTAATATAGCTGGAAATTTATTCGGGTGCAGCCGTCTTCTTTTGTTACTGCTCTCCGTTTCTTCCACGGTTAGAGTGAAGAGTCAACGTACCTCAAATGGTGCAAGAAAAATCTTGGCATGTGCAGCGGCGCAGTTGTGGACTGGAGTGACTATTTACGTGAACCTTTATTTTGAGTGCCTTATTGAGATCACGCTCAAATTTGGATAAATCCTTTCATTATTATATGAGCCAACATGTCATGTTCTGGTAATGGGCTCTTGTACAGCCCGATGCACGTGTTTCGACCTTGCAATCTCGTCACTCGGGCAGAACCCGTGGTCATCCCATCTTTTCTAGTCAGTTCTCTCGGAAGTCCTACTCTCTCTGCAGAGAAGTATTGAGGATGAACGCTTTACGTAAGCCAAGCGAAAATATCACTGAACTTACAGTGCTGCACACTCGATTGCTTTTTAGCTTCTCATATTAAACCTTTATTTCGAGTGTTTTATTAAGGCGACGCTCAAGTTTTCATTAGATCCTTTCATTTTTATTTGAGCCAACATGTCATGTCGTCTGATAATGGGTTCTTGTACCAGCCAAAGAGCAATCGAGTGTGCAGCACTGTATGTTCAATGAAATTTTCACTTGACTTAGAGTGTGAGCGTTCGTCTTCGATGCCTCTCTGTAATGAGAGTAGGGTTCTCGAGAGAAGTGACTAGAAAAGATTGAAATACTGCAGGTTCTGCCCAAATGAAGAGGACTGTAAGGTCGAGGCGCGTGTATCGGGCTGTACAGGAGCCCATTCCTAGACCACATGACATGTCGGCTCAAATAATAATGAAAGGATCTATTTACGTGAAGTTGTTGCAGAGCAGCTGATTCGACGCCGTGGTAAAAAGATTGGGAACAAAGGCAAGATTGTGGAGATAGGCGAAAAATTGTTCACAAAGAAGAAGAACAATGCCGGACGCGTGCTCTCCAACAATGGATCTTTGAGGAGTGTGTCCTGCGACAAAACAATAAAGGATGTGGAGATCTGCAAAATGGCGCAACAGACGGCACTGAGGGACCTCACGCCATTTTTTGGAGTCTTACTTGGTTGAGTTCATGTGGCGTAAAATTATCGTAGATGAAAATGTGTGATTGTTGAGACCTTCCGTTTTTTTTCACCAATGTCTCAGCTGTAAGCTCCATTGTCGATTTAGTTGACGATGTTTTCAAATCACTCTTATATGCGATCAAAGTATTCTGGCCTCCTGAACAGTGATCTACATTTTATTTTGAGCTTGTCAACCTTTGAATTACAATAAATTATTTCCATGATTTTTCTTGGAAAACATGGAAATGTAGAGGAAATTTTGGAGCTTCGGAAAGATCTCAGATTTCTATTAACAAATCCAAGTGTGATTTATGCAGAGGATCGGTAATACAGCAGTACACACACCCTAGACGACTAGAAGTGCTCACTGAGTGTGAAACCCATTATTCTTTTGGTCGTTTCAAATCTCGTAGAAGCCCTTTCTAAAAGCTAAATATACTTTATTATCGGGAGGATTTTCTCTATCTAACGATTAAGAATTTATTACAGCAAAACTTTAATCCAGTGAGAAGTTTTTGAATGAGGAACAAAATCTTATTTTGACTTGCACGGCACGGAAACGAAGCTATTTGAGAAATTGAACATGCCATTGAAATTCACTTGATATGTGTATTTTGATTTGTTTCCATTCGATAGCGTATCGATAAAGTACAGGAAGGCTTTGCGTAAGCAAAAAATATGTTTTTAACCGAACGCCTCAATGGCGCCGCCATTATAGAACACTGCCGGAAATCCTAATCAAAGCTCAGAGTTAGGCATACAGTATGCAGTAAGTCAGGTACATAAATAGTTCCATGTGTCAGGGCTATGCGAAATCTTCAAGACTCACTTTGATGAGTTAGGAATAGTGCAACCTGAGGCTCACCGAACCTATGATAACCGATACAGCAATGTTCTCTGCGTGGATATGGAGCGAAGTGGACGAGAAGTTTGGCATCTGGAGAGCGTATGGTATCTCACTGATAAAAACGACACGCAACTGAAAAACTTTACTGCATAAAAAAGTGAAACGGAGACGCCGTTCTTATTCCTCCAGCTCAAAAAACAATGCAAAATTGTCGCTTTAAGGTTATCACATTGCTTCAACATCAGCCATTTGCTATTTTTTATATATACATACATAATCAAGGACAGAATAAATATTTTTTCGATCCCACTTTACAGTTTTTCTTTTACTGTGAGGACTCAAGTATTCCCATCATTCAGTTAGTTTGGTTCGTCTTTTTTTTTGAACGGCGTAGAATACTGGTTGTGCACGTCTCCCTGCAATCACGAGGATAGCCTGGCTGTGGTGTTCCATGAGACTTCGGAGAGAGTTGGGGTGGAACTCGGCTCGACGCGCAGGGAGGGACATCACAGCCAAACGGCCACGATGTTATATATATACATATATATATATACATATATATATATATATATATATATATATATATATATATATATATATATATAAAGGATAAGAGCGCATGTGGCGCGGTGGTTAGAGGTGCCCTGCGTCGCACACGAGGTCACTGTTCGATCTCGCGCTCATGGCTCACCAAGCCATCCATCCCTCCGTGGTCGGTAAATTGGTAGCGGACAGGTCGCAGACTTGTCTGGGGAGGATAAGCAGCACTGACTCGGTTCAGCGGGAGGCCACCGCGAGTCATTGTATAGGTTAGATGTGCATTCAGTCACCTCGAACGAAGTTAAAAATTGAAGTCGAATGCATGGCGCATCCCTTAGGGATTGATCAACGCCGAGAGCTTTATCCTTTATAAAGGCGCCACATGCGCTCATATATATATATATATATATATATATATATATATGTATATATATATGTATATTGCGAAATATTCAGGTTCATTAGCCAACGACGTGTATATATTGAATCTTATTTCCCTCCCATTGTACCCAGGCATTGATTCTAAAATAATTCTTTTCTTTTAACGGGACAATGAAGATACAATCCCTCTCGCTAGCAAGGATTTTACATTGCAATTTTAGTGATCGTTCCAGAGCTTAAGTCTGTGGCTACTGCCATACGTGGTCGTTTTTGAGAAAGTCGTGTTGTAACGATTTGGAGAAAAAACCATTTTTGTTCTACACGCACATATTTCTCGCAGAATAGAGCTCTTCCTTTAGACCGTTCTTAATGACTCGATAGCGTAGATTTCCATAATTTCACCACTCTTCTTATTTTTTCGAGAAACCGCCTCACTGCAGCGCAACAGGAAAAATAAGATCGAGTTTCATAAGTTCGGTACACTTGTTTTTTGAGTAATCTACGATAGGGGTGTCTGGTGGCCGTGGCTTGTCATCGACCGATCGAATACGATGGCAGGTCAGATGTAGAGTGAGATTTTTGTCATTCGATTATTAATTTTTTTCGCTCTGGAAGGAACTCCACATAATATGTATGTTAGTAGACTACTGCATTTTCTCTATACGCTGATATACTTTTCGTTCTTCCAACGAACTTACTTAGATACTTAGATGGTCCGTTTTCACTAGTTGTGTCGTTCCCAGCATGTAATCCAAATGGTGCATTGGTGGTTGTGCATATTATATTCCTTGGTTGCCTGACGTAGCCTTACAAGGACTTCTTCAGGTATTCGCAATTTTCTTTCGAAGGAATGGATTTCGACAATGGATCTTTGGCCGAGCTTTCAACGAAGAAATAGTAAAACTGTGCTGCCGATGTAAAACACAGTTTTATTTCGAAATCTACCACTATACAACAGGGTATCCTCAGAAAAGGGCACGTAGCACAGTAGCCAGAGATTACGCTTTCGGATTGCTACACTCTTATGGAAATCTCTTATCCAGCTAAAGGGGTCCTTTCACCATTTCTCGACGTCTAATAGAAAGATTTCCTAAAATATTAGATTTTTTGCAGTGATTTTTGAGGGAATGAAATAAGTTTTGTCACCACAAGCACATAGTGACATGTCTACAGCAAACTTTCAAAGCAAGCAGCAAAATTGAAAGGCGTGAATGCAGCAAGGTGCTATTTCCATTGTCCCTCATGTGAACAGTGTTTCTTGAACACCTATAACACACAGTTTCAATATGGTCTATTAAGTTGTTCGATTATTGATCTGAAAATGGTATACGCATGTTCGAAAGTCCAACATTTTCGACCACTTTACTGGACTTTAGATTTCTTAGAAGGCATACGTTTTGGCGAAAAGAAAATTGAGGCAATCTCATAACATGTTCTTCGCCATTTATGAGGCATGGCATGACAGTTAAACAGTACTAGACAGCTGTTTCGCGTTTACAAGCTCATCAATAGCACGGTACTTCTCAGTTTAACCGATCCCTGCATAGGATAAATCCACTTTGTAAAGATCGACTCCGAATTGTCTAAATCGCCGCATGTCGAGTGAGAAAATCCCCTCGACATTGCCCACATGCTTTTGTCTTAGATATGTTCGTGTTCTTGAAAGAACAGCGCTGTCTTACTTGCAATCACTCTGTATTCGGCAATCAGTCAAATGTATGGAGTTGTCCAACGGACATCACAATAAATATCTTCAGTTTTGATCTTCCCTAATTTTTAAACAAGACGCAAGAGTCATCACAGTGAACAAAAATCGGAAAAACAACGTGCATTTTATCACAAATGATGATACATGCTGTATGCGAAACCAGTATATCGACAACTTCCTTCATAATTATGATTGAATTAGTCTTCGTAAGCTTTCAAATATTAAGAAATGACATGTGTGAAAAACGGTTGAGGACTTATGGATAGTGGAGGATTTCTGAGCTCGGAGGAGCAATCGCGTTAGAGTAAAAGGCTTGCACATTGGCTTCATGCAAACTATTGATCAGAAATAATTGCTTTCAGAAAGTATTCTCGGTACTTATTACATATCCATACCCATATTCAATAAAAAGTACTTTTTCATTCTTTTTTGACGTCTTAGTAATTATTCGACAGCTTGAATATCGCGGAATTACGGTTTGCTTTTTTTCTAAATAGTTTTCGTATTGAATTGCAAAGATAGAGTAAAATTTTTGGTAAAACACTCAGAAATCTTTTTCTGGATAGAATTTTTCATACAGTATTTCAACATCCATTTGATATCACCAATCTAGATGATCTCAATGATATGCCTGGTTTTCGAGAAAGGCGTTTTAGTAGATTGTCACAGCTAAAAAAATATCGAGTTTCACACACACAGCCCCGTGTCGATCGCTTAGCGCGGTGTGGGGTGCGTGCGTGCCGAATGTTAAGCTCAATATTTTCCAAGCTGCCTCAACGCATAAGAAGTCATCCTAAGAAATCAAGCATATCACTGAAATTTTCGACATTTGTGCTACCGAATCGTCATTGAAAATTTGAGGAGAAAAGCTTTGTTCAGCGAAGAGTTCCTGAATGTGGAACAAAACTTAATTCTTATTGCAGCAGGGCACTAGAAGATTTTTTTCGAAGAGCATGCACACCATCGAAATTCTTGAGATTTGAGCTATCGAATGGTTATTGAGGAGCAACGGTTTGACGCCAATGCTGCAAAATCCATCCATATACCGGTGGAAGGCAAACGGTCGCATTTGAAATGCAATCTAATCTAACTGTTCCAGCGCGATAAAACGTTTCTCTGAAAGACTGAGAGTACTATTGAATTAGCAAAAGGAAAACCTGTGCTATGGAACAGTTGCTGAACTTTTAGAGGAAGAGCTTTGTTCATCAAAAGATGCTTGAGTGTAAAATAACATTTTCTACTCTATTACAGTGCTATATATATATATATATATATATATATAAACTTAAAAAAAGCATAATTCACTCCTCAAATTTTCGGTATTTAAGCTGTCGGATGACTATTAAAATGTTTGTAAAGGTGCAAAAAATACACTTTTTCGAAATGTGTGTGCTAATAGGGGAAGTGCCGTTTTCTAGCCAATGATGTACGCGCGCTCTTCCCACACTTACTCCTCTATTAAAAATGTTCACTTGTAGGAGATTTGCTTTCAAGCTACGTTCGTCGAAGGCAAGCGATACAAATGCACAATAAGAGCTGAAAGTTTGTTTATTTTTTTACAAGGACGGGGTATTACTGCTAAAAAATGAACGATTCCAGGAGAAGTAGTCGCTCTTTATCACGAACAAGCCCTTATTAGAAGGTTTTGTTCGTGCAAACCGATCTTTATGTAACTATAAGATACCTTTGATATATAAACTTCACCTATAATTATCGATGAACCACCTATGACGTCTAGGAGGCGACATAATATTTTAAGCCTAAAATGGAATTTGTTTCCTCTTTTACAGCGTTCTATGATAACCATTTGAAAAGCCAGTTACATCGTCACTATTTTCGAGATTTGCGCTATCGAATGATTGGTAAAACTTTGGTGAAGAGCTAAACCGAAGCCCCATCCAAGCGAATGTAACTAATTGGCCATGAAACATAGTTTTATTTTCGCTTCTACAACGTAATAAAAGGTCTTCACCAAGAATCGGACATATCGCTGAAATGGCAGGGATACAAAATTTCGAGTGAATGCCAAATGTCTGAGAGAAAACTTTTACCCAGCGAGAGGCCTTGAAACATGCGTATATAATATTTGATGCACGTAGTCTCTTAGGGGTTAAAACGTTTGCAATACCACTCACGTTCACAATCAGCAGTCCCTGTTTTTCCGAATATCTTGTGTACTTACGAAAGGCTTACAGTGTTATCAATTCCGGATTATTGGTTTTAGAAGGCGTTGAACTATCAAAGCCACAACTCTTGAATCAAGTGGAATAAGTATCAGTACCTCTGAAATTTCGTTGAGGAAATTCTACATTAGCTACTGTATTCTTCGTCTTCCTTTGCTATAAAAATTACATGGTGAATTTATTTAACGAAAGGCGAAGAAAAACGAGGTCAACCTGATTGGCGAACAACAATCGGCAACAGCTTTAAAGGCTAAATATTAGGTGAATGATCAAGTTCTGCCTTACTTTTTTTGTTCTTTTTGTTTATTTGCAACAAATTTTAATCTTGGTCTTTTTTATCCTGTTCGATGTCATTCAGATGCTCGTGATTTCGAGATTCTCAAAATGTAAGCCATTTCATTTTTTGTAATGGTATAGAATCTCTTTCATTGGGTCGGTAACTGAGTTTTGTAATATTTTTGTTATCTTCATTTATTTACGAAAAATCTTATGTCTTGGTCTTTTTTATCGTCTTCGATGTCATTCGAAAGCGTGTATAATTTTCTTTCTTTAGCATGAGTACTGCTGCATTATCACATCATCGATTATAACAAAGCGTTTCTGAAAATATGATAATCACTTGGAGCAGCATGTGGGCTATACCGTAAATGAATTAAACGTTCCCATCCTAAATCATGAATTTTTTGCAATGTCATTCAGGCCATCTTTGGAAGAGCGTTGTCTTGACGCCTCTTAGATAAAGCTGTTGCAACCAATTTTGACGTTTTGTTGTTGCCTTTATGGAACTTTCTGAACGCTTTTTGTGTGATTCGCAGATCAATCGCCTCGTGGTTAAGTGCTCTACATAGTTCTTTGTTGCTTCGGTGACAGAGTGATCTGACTGAACTTTTGAGAGACGACACGTCATATGTTTTGAAGTGTTCACTCTAAAGTTAAAGAAAATCTAGTAAAGTTGCAAAAAATAAAATGGCCCACATATTTACAATCTCAAAATTTAGAATAACATTGCAGATTTTGAAAATGACCAAGAAATGAATGTTTTCTAAATAAAAGTAACAAAAACAAGCATGCCAAAACCTAGTTGTCAATCTAACAAAAAAAATTGTGCAGTTACAAATATTCCGTATCTTCCAGATGAAGGAAAGGATTCGAATTTCTGACCTACATTATCGATCAAAAGTCAAGAATGCCGTTCTACATGCCTGGATATCTTAGATCGGACACGTATTGTGTCTCAACGACAACCGATGGGCGAAGAGCAGTTAACGACTGGATTCCTCGGGATATCAAGCGCTTCACAGGAAGACCATTGATTCCATGGTCCGATCTCGTCACTAAAAGCCTAGAAGTAAGATATGATATTGAGCAAACGCCTAGAGGGAGGAGAACCCACTAGGCTACTCTTGCACGCGATAGGGAAAAATGGAAGAGTTGCTGGTACCCGCTCGAGTCACTCGACGATCAACGGGACGACAGGTGATACAGTTACAAAACATTATTGCGCATATAGCACGAAATCTCGAGATCACGAGATTTTGAATGACATAGGGCACGATTAGAACGATTAAGAAGTGAATTTATTGTAAATAAATAATATCGCAAGAAACATGACAGCTTAGCTTACAGCCTAATACTATCTAGTGGCATTGTCGGAAGGCGAGTTGAGCTATTAATTGCAGGAATAAATTGTACCATGCGAGCTTATGGCAAAATATTTTCGAATTTTCACAATGCGACTGAGTAACATGGAGTACAAATAATACATCCTTTGCTTGTTGCCTATTTTTTTTCATAGCAGGGTACAATGTAAAATACAACTACAAGGATGCTAAGATACAAGTAAAACTTGCAATCTCAAATGAGCGTCGAATCCGCGTCCAACTATAGCGGGAGTGTTCGAGGTTCAAAGTTTTGAGTATCACCCAACACTCCTGGATAGATACTGCTTTAACTTTTCATTTATTGTTCATTTCATCATAACAGGGTGAGTTCGAATTGCAACCGCAAAGATATTATGAAATGGGCAAAGTCAGAGCCATAGGTGGGCTACAAATCCGCCTGCTTACTCCAATGCTAATTAGCACACCATACGTGGTCGTTGAATTGTCTTTTTCTAAGTCATATTTTCCTTCTGTCGGTGCAGTCAGCAATAACGCGTTCATCAGATTATTCGGAGTAACACACATCGGCATAAAAACTAGTTCAGCTGAAGTCGCAATTGAAGTCACAATATCTCACAATTACTAATTGAGCCAACGTGTCATGTGATTTGGTAATGGCTCTCGTACAGCCTGATACACGTGTTTCGATCTTACAGTCTCGTCAGTCTCATAGAAGTCGTCGTCTTTCAATCTTTCTATCCAATCCTCTCTAAAGCCCTACTCTTCCTATGGGAGGCAGCGAAGACGAACGACTTACACTGTAAGTCAAGTGAAATTATCACTGAACATGCAGTGTTGTACACTCGATTGCTCTTTGGCTGGTTTTATAATATTATGCCTTTTCGAGTGTTTTATGCATCACAGTTTAGTGAAATAAAGGTATAATATTATAAAAATACCAGCCAAGGAGCAATCGGGTGCGTGATACCGTATGTTCAGTGATAATTTCACTTGACTTATAGTGTAAATCGTTCGTCTTCGCTACCTCTTTATAGGGAGATTAGGAGTAAATTGGAGATTGGCTAAAGAGATTGAAAGACGACAGGTTCTGCCCGACTGACGGGACTGTGAGATCGAAACAAGTGTTTCGGGATGTACAAAGGCCCATTACGAGACCACATGACATGCTTTGCTTAAATAATAACTATGAGATATATTGAAATTTGAGCGTGGTCTCATTAAAACACTCGAAATAACGCTATGAAATCACAATGTTTCAAGTTTATATATATATATATAATATATATATATATATATATATATAATCCTCATCGTACTCGATCGATTTTATACTTAATCGATATTAAAGCAATGTTATGACGCTATAACTACATATTCGAGAATGATGAGTAGTGTGTACATTTTTCGACCACAGAAGGAAGTTGAGCTCGCGCTTCATCTACGCAAGAGGCAATCGGGTAGAAGTTTTTCATACAGCTCGTTTACTTTTGATATGTAGTTTTAATTTTTGCTTACTGATTAACCAAGATAATGCCGAAATGCGCACGAATCTCACGAGACCAAGTGAAATCCGAAACAGCGTTTACGTGAAGCTTCCGGTTGGTTTAGTAGGCGTCCCTGAGCTCGTGAGAAGAACCCTGATCCCACATGAGGTTTCAAATTCTGCTCCTATTCTGTATCTTGTGATAGAGAGATTTTTTTGGAGAGAAGACATACAAGTGTGGCAACAAATCGGATACAAAATGCGGCTGTAATGAGTACTCATTAGGCTTCGGTGCACTAATAAATTCGTGGATGTTGCATAAACAATCTTTGAAGCTCATAAAGGTTATTAATTGATATTGAATGTTCAGCTCTCATGAAAAATTGATTGGGCCTATAATAAGCATTACTGAAATGTTGTACTTGTTTTTTTTCTGTGACATCGAGAGCAACCCATCAATACATTAAGGCAGCAAGAATCAGAAGGGATACTCTATGTGCAGCTTATTTTTATTTAAGTATACCATTAGTCCCAATCAAAACGCTCCGGACGACATTGGCAGCATTGTATCCATACACAACGGAATAGTTCTTTAAGTTCTCCCTTGTGAGAAGTTTTTCCAATATGGAATTTCCCAACCTTTTTTTCCTTTCTGGGAAGAGAAGAATTGGGCGACTGTACCAAAAAAGAATCCTGTCGTGCATTTTTCCCTTGTCTTATGCAAATATCAGCACTGATACATCTTTATAGAGATATCGCGCTGCTTTCTAGTAAAAAAACGCTCCGGTCGGAATGTGTTGTGTCGCCTATTCCTCACTAGACTCACATTATATCCTGGATATAAGACACTACAATTCGCTTTGAATTATTGGGTTATCAGGAAGCCACACTAGTGAATTGATTGTATCAACTAAAGCTAGAAGATGGTCATCATCACCTTACCGCCATCATTGAGATCCACTTTCAAGGAAATTAACATGGTGCAACAAAGCAAAACTGCTATGAAAACACCTAGATAGGTGTAGAAATCGGTGAAAGTGGAAATGGTATATCCACAAGGAGTGCTGAAGTTTACATCTGTGTCATCGCTTTGAAAACATGAAACAACTCTCAGCCGGGCGAAGACCATCATATTAAGTTTATAAACTGTCCCAGAGTCCTACAGCCTGAATTCTAATAGCTCGTGATCTGCTGAGAACAGTTGTAGTTATCTAATGATCCACTGCAAAATTAGTTGCAGTACCGATATCAATAATCTGAAGGAATTCTTTGCGCTTATAGCTGCATAATGTGTTGCAATTATGCAAAGATGTTGAGCGATATGCGGAGCTTTCGACTTTGAGTGGAGCCGGTCCTACGTTTATCTCATAATTGGAGCTAGTGCTGCCACTACACCACCAATGCCACAGCTTCGCTACCATTCTTTGTTGATATAAGGCATCGAAGGTGCCAGCAACAAACCGTTGGCAAGTGGTCCTGTAAACACATGTTGGCAACAAGCCCGACTGCTGCTGGCTATGAAAAGCTCCTTAACAAACAAAGGGAACTAAAATCTTTCTATTATACATCTGACTAGAGTGGTAATGAATGCTAGCTGAAGAAGATTTTTGCAGAACATTTACATCAACATAGGTAAAAAAAGTTATCAGAAGAACACATTTATGATGTAGTGGGATGAAAAGCTGTCGGAGTCTCTATAACCATTAAATCCATTAACCGCGCCAATGAATGAAGATTTTATCATCACTACATCCCACCATGACACGGGGTTGGTGACTGGAATGGTTTACATCAAATTTTTTTCGTTTCACAAACCCCGTCTCGGACCCCGAGATCTCCATTAGTGCAAAGGCGCCCGCGATTTTAGCCTCTAAAGCTCGAGTTGCTATTGAAAACATGGACATAAGCGCAGCTTCAGGACCTGACAATATTATTGCCAATTTTCTTAGAGCTAATGGCTAAAATTTACTGTACTTCTTACCAGACATATGACTTTATACCTCCAGGAAAACAAAATCCCAAACCATTAGAAGACTTCTCACACAGCTATTCCACCGAAAATGAACGACAGAAGGCATAGCCATACCTACCGTTCAACTGGACTCTACATGTTTTTTAACGAAGATCGTCTTTTTGCCCCTAACGAAGGTCTTGGATGAGGCACAGCTACTTGAGCAAGCAGAGTTTCGAAAGAGGAACAGCTTAATGGGTCACATCCATCCAAACCGCGTCACGGGTCATTGAAGTCTGTCGGGCTTATCGCGTGCCCCTTGTTGTGACATTTATCAACCATGAGAAAGCTTCTGGTGGCATCAAAACGAATGCAATCCTGTCACTGCTCCTCGATAAAAATGTAGACCCGTCTTATATACGAGCATTAGCCGACTGCTATCGCAACTACAACACAAAAAAAGACTTTTCCATCTCCCCCCTTGTTCATACCTATGAAAAAAATGGGCGCTGCAGGGTGACACTATGTTGCAAAAACTGTTCATTGCTGCACACATTGGAAAATGAAGACGCCCGATTGGAACGAGAAAGGCTTACGTATTGATGGTAAATCCCTATCGAACCTTCTTTTCGCGGACGACATCATCATCATTTTGAAAAGTACCAGTGAAGCACAAACGACGTTCAATGTACTCAACGAAGCGCGAAAAAGATTGTGCTATAGATAAACATGACGAAGATCCAGTTAGTGAAGAATCCATGATGCGAAGGTGAGCAAATTGAACTGCATGGTCCTTTGACTGCAGAGACCAACCCGTGCGTATATCATGGACGTTCATTAGATGTATTAAGCAACATAAAGGAGGAATTAGACAGAAGGAGGAAAAAAGAGAGATGGGGCGGAATAGGATTGCTTGATGAAGTTACCCACCAAATGGTGGACCTGGAACTCCGTGCTCACTTTTTTGATTCATCAGTTGGCTCAGGGTTCTATTATGCAAAAGTGACGGGGGCTCATCTAGTACCACATCAAGAAGTTTGCGAACCACTCGCAGACCGTTTGAACGATGTCTTCTCAAAATAAATGGCATTCGTAACGTCTAGCCAATTTTGAGCATCTCAGATCTTCTAAACCCTTCCCAACCTTCGTGATCAGGGAAAATTTACACCGGTAGCGAAGCACAGACGAGCGGAGACACATAATAAGAAGAGCTGATGAAGATGGACGAGATGAACAGCGAAGTGGATTCCAAAAAAATGCAAACGTCCTCTTCGAGGACCGCAGCAAACGAAGGACAAATGGGTTTGTGATTAAAACGAACCACTTGTATCCGCAGATAACAATAAGTTTGAAATCGCGGAAGAACCTCGCGCCGCTCACCGTTATCCAAATAAGCCACTGCCATGGACGGCAACTCCACGACAGAGAAGCAAAGAGAACTATGCTGGACCTCGCACTGTCAGTGGTGACTGGAAGTCCAAGTATTAAAGTAAGCAATGTGTTTATATAGATATATACACTTATACGTATATATATATATATATATATATATATATATATATATACATGTATAGGCATGTATTTGGCTGACTGTACAGACATTTCACTAAGAGTCGTTGTGCATATGCCTTATTGAAGGAACAAAGGTAAGGAACGAGCTTTGGGATTGGAACATAGGATTTGAGAAATTTAGATGAAGCTGGTCTACTGAGAAACTGTCCGCAGATGCCCTCATAACTTCTGCTTCTAAACCTATCAGACCACTGCGGGAAGTGAAAACCTGAGACAAACGACGATCAACTTTTGTGGTGACAAAACTATCCTAATATGTAGGCAGCATTCACCTGTATCACCTATTGATCGTCCAGGAATTGGAGTAAGGCCAGCAAAATTTTCATTTTTTTTCTATAGCTGCAATAACAGCCCAGCAGATCACTCTCGTAGTGGGAATTCGTTGAGCATCATATCACTCTTTCAAGGTTTTCGTGAGAAAACTCGGACCACAGGCGTCGATGAATTCCTGCTGTGCGTTTGGCACCCCAAGGAAACCAGTCGGTTACGGCTCACATCCATCAGCTGTTACATGTCCAGCCTACCTAAGCACTGAAAGCATTGCGTTTGCAACACCATCTTTAACATTCAATCACTGACGCAGGTCAAAGCTTGGGATCCTTTCTCTCTTTGTGGAAAAAGGAATGCTCCTAAGAAGAAATTTTTGTAGCTCTGACCTTCTTATTGTCGCGTTAAATAACGCCAAGTGATCTTCGATCCTGCTTACTGACTAGCAGATTTTTGATGCCTACTTCAAGGCAGACTTTAATAGAAAAAGTGGGGAACGGAGTCGCATGCTCTTCGATTTATTAATTAGAAATCAATCTTTTTGAAGGTCCTTCGAGCAGCTCGCTTCCTTCTGCCCAACTCCGAAAATGAACAGTTTGCCACATTGACTTCTCGACCAAGATAGGCGTAAATGGAGCATTAGGAGATATTCGTTTCTGAGAGGCGGACAGGACATTTAGAACCATTCCGTTTCTCGGTGGCGTTGTTTTCATGAGGTTTAGCCAAATAGCAATCTTCCTATAAGCGTTGTTGAAGTTGGTCACTATTCTATTCGACTTACTGATGCATGGTCATATAAGAACGATTTCATCAGCAGAGCAAAGATGGTGCAATTGTCGGCTTTCAGTTTCTACTCCCATGTTGTCGTACTCAAAATTTGCATAACTTTGTGGAGGGCGAGAAGAATAATCTGGCGAGAATTACCGCCTTGTCAAATCCTCTTCTAACTTCGACAGTTATGTTATTCCAGAATAATGCTAAAATTTACTTGTAAAATCTTCGTGTAACTCATGAAGAATGTTTGTGTGGTGGGTGAGGGCACTCTGGCTATGTAGAGCTTTCACGACTGTTTCTGTTTTGATTAGATCAAAAGTTTTCCTTATTTGGCCTCCTTTGGCGGTGGTATGATGTTGTAATATACCCAGTAGTGGAGAGCGATGTGCAAAATTTTTTGCGTCAGTTGGGATCCGAACCCGCACTTCACTCTAGCCGGGGGAGCGTGTCGAACCGTGGGCGGTTGGCCACTGACAGATAAACGCGTTGCAGCGTAGAAAGAGTGATGTCAAAAACGAGCGCCGGCAGTGCAACGGTCCAGCACGCACTTCTGGTTAGGGTGAAGTGTCGGTTTGAATATTACCTAACGAAAAGTTTTGGAACATCACTCTCTGCCAGTGGGCAAATCAAAAGTCCCATTGATGTAAAATGACATGCCAAACTTCTGCATCCGACGAGACTTGAACCCTCATTAATCCTATACGGGGCGCCTGCTCTATCCTGTTGTACTATCGACGTCTGTTCCGGCACCACTCTTCCTACGCTACAACACTTCTACCTCTCAGTAACCAGTCGTGGACGGTTAAACGTGAGAAATCAATATCGACATTGAACGCAGTCACGCCGAGTATTGGATAATCAAACGGAATTCCTTTCATTTAACCACTTTCAGCGGTTGTATGATGTTGTAACATACCCAATGATGCAGAGTGATGTGCGGAGAAGGTTCAATGCTGCTTGAGACCCGTCTAATACAAAAGTTTTGCACATCACTCTACATCATTGTGTTTATTATAACATCATAAAGGATAAAAGATAAAGCTGTCGGCGTTGATGAACTTCTGAGGAATGCGCCATGCATTCGTCTCCGATTTTTCAACTTCGTCTGATGCTACTGAATGCATTTCTGGCCTTTACAAAGACTCGCGGTGGCCTGCGTAATCTCATGTAAACCTCGTATGTATGGCCTTATTACTTACGAAACATAAAGTGGAGTAAAACAATACATGCTTTTTCAAATTGGCTGAGCTGTCAAGAATGCTTCTAAATACGAAATGGAATGAGATACATTCATCAAATCGTTAACTATTAAAAACCAAAACGCGTTGCAACTAGATATTTAATCACTTGGAAGTCGATCTAACAACTACTTATTGATGGTATAAAGGCAACAGCGAGGACTCCGATTCTAATCGATATCTTTAACAATCAAAACTGCCATCGCAGCAAAATCGTGATAAACGCTATGCTAAGCAAATTTTCTTTTAAGTGGAAAATCAGGAATTCATTCCAAAAGAACATCATGCAAATAACAGTTTCTCTATATTCTCCTTCTTAATTCGCATTGCAGCACACCCGGTCACGTCTGAATTCTCGCTTCCTTATAAGGGAGGACAGCAACTACCTGTAAATAATTTACCGTTGTTATGTAAATAAGGCATACTCATGGGGTGGGAATAATTGTGCCCATTTCTTAAAATAAACAAATCGACAACCAACCATTGCCTGTTTTATAGGTTTCGCCTTGATGCCAATTTGAGAAAGTCGAAAGTGAAACAGAACAATGATGAAGCTGTAAATTAGGTAGCATTGCAAGAACTAGCTCACAGATAGTGCTTAATGAACTCTCTTTCATTATATCGCCCACGACACCGAGAAAAAAATTTGGGGAAGACGAGTGCCTGCCCCGACTGTGCATTGCTGGTAACGGAAATCTTTCAAAAAGTTGTTAATTATACAACAAATAGTGTCGGAAAATCAGTCTTACTGTTAACATTCGAATAATTTCTGCATTTATTAGTAGATTGAGAAAATACTCGTTATCCCCAAGAAAATCAAAGTTTTATGTTTCTCATAGTATCGGTTATTGTAAATTGATGAGAATGTCCCAAAAATATTTCCGGAAGAAAGTCCCACGTAAACGCTTTGTCCCATAAGGTCAAGCTCCGTCGTCAGTTTTATGTTGAAATCCGTTGGCAAATAGGCCGTATCTGCGTTTGGTGGTATTTTGGAGGTGTCCTGAATTTTGAGTTTGCCGCTAATGGTCTCATCATCAATGTCAAACTCAACAGCGAGCAGCTGGACAGAGTTTACGATGCGTTGAAGGAAAGGTACCCGACACTGATTTGTCGAAAGCGCGTGTTGCTTCGGCGAGACATTTCGAGCTACAAACTGTAAAGAAGACTAGGGAAAGTTTGATAAAATTGGAAGGAGTAAAGATTTTTCCGCAACCAGCTCACAGTCCAAATGTTGCGCCGTCGATCATGGTTCGATTTCGCTCAATGGAACATTTCCTAGGTGGATGCCGATTCGAGACATCTGATCAAACGAAGAGGTATGTCAGGAGTATCGCTGATTCAAAGCCCGAGGAATGCCATTTCGAGCAGATCCAGAAACTTGAAGATCGTTGGCAGAAAATCGTAGATAATAATAATTTTTATTTTGAGAAGTGGTATTGTTATTTTTGATTGAATTTATGTATAAAACTATAAATTTTCAGTGAGTGTTGGGAACATTTTCCTCAACATATTTCTAATGAAAAGTGCGGTGTATATACAAAATCTCTTCTAATGGTGGTGAAATTAACTAAGGTGACAAACAGACGTTTCCTATGAGAAAAACTAACTACAAGATTATAACAGACTATGCCAGAATTTAGTCGAAAATTAGGTGAAAAAGTAGACTGCTATTTCACTAACCCGTCCATTGCATGACACAATTCCCATGGGAATGCGAGCGTAAAGAATAGAGCCCATTTGTCCATGAAAAGCGAGCAAATATAGGAGACACTGATTTGTTCGTAGAAAAATAGCGCGTTCTGGTACACCGTCTGCAAGAGATATGAGGAGATTCTATAAGGGCTCGGGATAAATTGAACCAACAATGGTTACTTAGGAATCTTACCTGTTTGAACAAGCGCCTTTCCAGTTGGTTCCTTTTTCTGTGAGCAGCATCTGTGTGGGTACCATCGGAATTATGAAACTTTGTTCCATTAAGACACAAAGTCTTCATTACACAAACTTTCTGGACAAAAACTGGCTCTCATACATGGCTATCCATTTCACCTAATTTGTACGGAATATCTACGACCAAATGTTCCACATTCTCTAAACCCTTTAAAGATCACCCTTGATACGCGGACAGCGTCGCGCCGTATCCCTCGCAGTAGTTTGCGCGCCAGACACTGCGACTGGAGCACGTAATAATCTCAGTGTTGCCGTATCGTGAGGGTGCAGACTTTTTTCGTAACTTAGAGGGATTAACTCTTCAGTAGAAGATGGAATTAAAGTGAAGAGGTTCAGGAGGGCTCCTTTTAACTGAAACATGTCAAAACAATTACAAAACCACGCTCGTTTTCCAAATTCATACTGCATATCGCAATGCTTTGCGATTTCATCGGCTACTCTCGAGAATTTTTCAACCATTAGCGTACTTTGGGACTTGAGACTCCAACAAAGATTGAAGAAACTTGTCCTAATTATGTAATAACTTCCTGTATTACCCATTTATATCCTGCTATATTTTTTTCCGTTAGACGACACGGAAAGGAAAAAAGACCACTCTCGCTGGAGAGAGAATACCCGCTGCATTTTAAGTAATCATTCGGAAGCTTAAATCTCTAGCTAGTGCACTGCATAGCCGATTTCTAAAAACATTCTTCTTATAGCACTTTGACGGAAGAAGACATTTGTGTTCCACGTGCACATATTACTCGCAGGATAAAATTCCTTACACAAATTGCTGGAAACGATTTGATAGAAAAGGTTTTGATCAATGTAATGCTGCACTTATTTTGAAAAGGTTGTTTCACTGCAATGCAAAGAAAATCGAATCAAGCTTCACATATTCGCCGCTCTTATTTACTCTCTAATAGAAGGGCTGGGGAGGAGCGATCGATCGATGGTATGACGTGTGAAACATGTGGGTACAACTTGTTATTCAGTTGGGAGCTTTGCTTCACTTCGAAACAAACTCCGACAAAATGATTAAGTATGAAACTACGAAATTTGCTCTTCACATGCTTTTCGTGCTCCCAGCGAATTATACGCGTGATAAGTGTGAAGGCGCTTGATGAATGTGAGACATACTTTTATTTTGTGTGATACAGCGTTCTAAAAGGGTCTCTTCGAAAAACGGCCACGTAGCGCCTTACCAAGAGATAGAAACTTTCGAATGATTACCAGCACTTTATGAAAATTCTTGCCCATCAAATGGGATCGAATATTCATCTGTGGCCGTCTATCAGAAACAAATCGCTTCGCCATTCCACTGTTTCTCTTTTCGAAGTTCAACATGCTCCTTTTTCGGTGAGGAATCGAATATTAGCAGATAGGATAAAATAAAATTTAAACTACGAAAGCTTCCCACTAGTTTGCATCAACATGGTGGCTCGATTCTACAAATATCAGCAGTCTGTGTTCAAAATTCTGAGCAAATGGAAGGCAGCAAGGCCGTGCTATTGTTCAAAAAGAGAGATTTCCACGACACCGGCTACTGCTGGCCAATTCGTCTGCTTTACTTCAAATATAAACTCTTCACTCGAGTCCTAAACAGGATTGACACAACACTGGAGGAAAGAACAGTTGCGTGAGTAAGCTAGACTGTAAAAGGAGTTTGCCGCTAAAAACCGCTCATGCTTAGTAGGAAAGATCTATTGAAGAAAAGAAAAGGTACACGAAATCGCGATGTTTTACTTCTATCAATTTAGAGAACATTCACATGAATCAGAATCAAAAACAAAGTTTCGTTGTTCAAGAGGATGACTGCTAGTGTATTTGTCACTAACCTTGTGTTTAACTCTCGAACAGATGACCGTGGTGCAGTCAAATAGAAAAATTAGGATCAGAACGGCTACAGTGATGTAGAACTGAACGAAAACAGATATCAGGTAACCCACACGTTGTGTCGGGAAACACCCACGTCCACTTTGTCGTATCAAAGAGAACGAAGCAGCTCTCAGCTGAAAGGTAACCACATGTCACGCACAGATAATGCTCCAAAACATTTTAACAGACAAAGCAATGTGTTTGAATTTCGGTCTGGAAAGGCAGCGCATATTTAGTACAGTTTCCGGAGTAAATTTTCAGTGTCCAACTTGTTTGGAGACAAGAGCTAATCAGGCAATCGTTCCCTCAATGGTCAGCAAATGGTAGAAGACTTGCCAGTTGGAAATGATCAACGCTGTTGGATACCTTCTAAACTACATTTCAGCACAATATTTGCATTGAATGATCGACATAGAATTTTTGGTCTATTTTCCAACTGACTGATGAGGAGCAGTCGCTCTGGAGAACTTATAACCTCAGGAAAGAGTCAAAACCGCACTTCACCCATAATGGAGCCATAATGGAGACGTGTAACACACTATACCTCCAAAGAATTTCGTTTGCTGTCACTCATCCTGCGAAGGTCGACACATATATGCATTGAACCATGTTCAGCTGACAGCTACTGGTTGTAAATAATCAGAAAAGTTTTTATTCGACTGCCTTTATAGCACTGTTATGATGTTATTAGGTCTTCTCATAAGTTTTGGCACCAGAACAATAAATATGAAGTTTACCGACCAGAAGTAATCAAAAATTAATTAATAGCACTATCCAGATTATGCACCACCAGCCTGGAGACAATTCTGCCATCGCTCAGACAACAAATAAATATCGCTTTGCGCAGAATTTTTTGAGCTCTCTTCGATCTCAGTTTTTCCATACTTACAGCATCATGACCACTCAACGAAGCTTTATCGAAGTTTGTTGCTTCACGAGAACAAATTAGAACACGATGCACAAACCGCTTATTGGACATCAACAGTGTAAAAGCTCAAAGATTTGTGCTCGGTGTAAACAGTGTTTCGGTTCTTTGCTGGGTTTCGTGCGGCAGCAGCAACTTGCAGGACCGGCTGCGCTCCGGATCTGCACGCAAAGCTGATCTAGAGGGCATCATCAAAAATTGAAGAGAACCGATTTTGACTAATGGAAGTGAGTTGACGATTTCGACTGTGGTCATGCGATAATCACCAGAACATTAATGGCAGTAGACAGGAAGTGGAAGAGGGTTCGACGAACTCGTGAAATCACTCAACCACAGATGCACAAACTCAAGAACAACTCTCGAAAACTGGTCGCCCATCATATTGGCTCTCCATTTTGGCCAAGGTCTCCACAGCTGACGAAAAGTGGGCTTTTTAAAGAGTCACGGTCGTCCAAATCATTTGTGGCCAGGCCAACGATGAACTCCAACCCACGTGTAAATCAATCCGCTGCAAAGTTATGCTCACATCTTTTGGGACCGGACTGGCCGATTCAACTTAACATGCTATCAGACGAAAGGCGATCAACGCTAATCGCTACTAAGCACATGGACCGCCGCAATCAGATTCTTTCACATCGACATCACAGCGATTGCGTCGTTTTTAGGACCACTCAAGGACTGCACCCAGCCAAAATGACAAGAAGGAAGTTGACGGAACTAGGCTAAGAGTTATTAGATCATTTGTAACACCGTTCTGACTTCTCGTCGTCTGGTTATCAACTCTCCCACTCGCTGGAACACTTGCTGAGCAAAAAATGCTCGAAGACATCAATTTTCGTTCGTGATTGCCAGCTATCTCTGAATCTAAGAATGACGAGTTCTACGAGCATGGTATCGTTTGTTGCGTGAGAGATGGCAGAAATGTGTTCAGGCTGATGGTACACACTCTAGATAGTGTAATTAAGCTGTTCTTATTCCTTTTGATTGAAAATTTGGTGTTCTCTGTTTTGCTTTCACAACCTATGAGAAGGCCTAAACATAATTTTATATGCGAGAATGCTGAGCGATGTGTAAAGCTAAAAAACCACGGATCACCCCTTTGAGGAATCCCGCTCTGCTGGTCACGAGGACACGTGTTGCGTCCCTAGGTGGTGGATAGGGGAATAAACGCAAAGCAAAAGCGACCGTGTGCTTTCCGGAAACGCAAATGGATTCATGGGATGAGCTCCCTGCTTCTGCAGCGCCTACTTGACAAAAGCTCTGTTTCTACGAGTCAAATTGGCCAAAAAGCCTACAATCAAGCAGCTGGAAGTACATGGGAGGCGGTTAGTAGTCGAATCCAACAATTAAGCTTCCTTCGCTCCTCCGAGAGAGACTGGCAAGCTACTCGTGAGTACCCAGCCCCACATTCAGAGCCTAGCAAGCTATACGTTGGGCACCAAAATGGTAGAACAGCAATAAATATGTCTCATCTGAGACGAGAAAACGCACCCTTTTCACGCTGTTTTATCACCAGAGAAGAACTATTTATTGGGACATGCGATCACAGAGGTGTCTGCGGCGTTGGCTCGTCAAATTGAGTTTGACGTGAAATCGATTCGTTCGAACAACTAACAACCCGTATAGGACTTGCGCTTGAAACGATGCCTGCTTCGACCATCTTTCTTGTTTACGCATTAACATCAAGCAATGAAGAAGACGGAGTTGCAGTTTTTATATGAACCTCGAAAAGTCCTTCAGAGAAGACATACATTCTTCTAGGTCACTCTTGGATATTTTAACGCGAAAATTGGACCTAGAAGAATTCCTGAGGAACGTCACATTGGGACTCACGGACTAGAATGGAATGAACAGGGTCAGAGGCTATCTGAGTTTGTCATGACAACCCGAACCATCCTGGTTACTCACAATTCCAAAAGCCTATTTTTCAACGGTGAACGTGGGAGTCTCCCAATGAAGAGTACCATAACGAAATAGACCACATCTTAGTAAATCAAAGGCTTTGCCTATCCGATGTCGCTGTTGTTCCCAAGTTCTACACGGGACCAGACCACCGCCTCCTCTGCACAACGTTTCGTTTTCCACTGAAAGGTGAGAGAACCGCTAGATTCAAACAACGATGTCTCAGAACTACCATGAACTGGGATGTATTCAAATCATTAGCTGGCTCATGGGAAGATACCATTGTCGATAGCATCGACGAAGAATACGACCGGCTCGTAGAATATCTTCACGTTAGCGCTGTGAAAGCCGAGAGTAGTAAAGTCATGAAGAGTGGCTTCTCTCCGCAGACACTCGAGTTGCTACGTCAGTGGAATCGCACGAGCTACACGGACTCACGTCCGAACTTACGAAACGCTGCAGAGAAGAGATAAAAGAAGGCCTTAACGAGATACGAGCAGCAGTTATGACAGAAGCTGCAGAAGCTGGGAAGAGCATTTGTAAAGCCCAGTGAAGCTTCGCCTATTATAAGACTAAGATGATTGCAATCCGACGGCCTGACGGGACAATTACAGCTTCCAGAAAGGCAATAGAAAAATCATTGACCAGTACTACTCGGATCTCTTCGCTGGCCACATCCTTTTACCGTTATATAAACTGAAAGAGGATGAATTTGTCGTTTCATCGGTCCTCCTTTCCGAAATCCGACATGTTATATTGTCGGGGGAAGAATAGAACAACACCAGGCCCAGACAGGGTTAGACCAGAACACCTGAAGAACCATTCGCCAGCTCTCATCAACGCCATGGCTCAGCTGTTCACTCGCTACTTGTCAGAAAGCAAGGTTCACATTCAATGGAAGACCAGGGAAACCGTTCTTTGTTAAGAAAAGGAGACCTTCACGACATAGGCAATTATCGCCCAATTTGCTTGCTGTCCGTTGTCTATAAACTCCTTACTCGAGTCATCCTAAACAGAATTGACAGAACACTGGACGAAGAGCAGCCATGCGAACAAGCATGGTTCCGAAAAGGATTTAGTACTATAGACCATATCCACACGATTACAAGACTCATTGAAGTCTTACAAGAGTACAAAATACCGTTCTGTTGCACTCTCATCGATCTGAAGAAAGCCTTTGATTCATGGAAACAGAAGCGGTTATAGAGGCTCTGGACAACCAGAGCGTCCCTAGTCAGTACACATCGATCCTTCGTGAGCTATATAAAGATTTTATGACCAAAATATCGCAATTCTACAATAATATCACTACTGAGTGAAAAGAGGGATTGACAAGGCGATACAAACTGCCAAAATTATTCATTGCCACCCTTTAAAATGCCGTGCGAACATTAGACGGAGACGATATGGGAGTGAAAATCGACGGTCGACAATTAAGTCATTTCGATTAGTTGATGATATCGTGCTCATAACACCAAGCATAAACCAATAGGAACGAATGCTGGCCGATTTCGACAACACCTGTGGAAAAATTGGCCTTCAAAGAAATCTGACAAAAATGTTGTTTATGAGGAACGGATGGGCTTCGAATGCCCCATTCAGGCCCAGCGAAACGGGCATTTCCGGATGCTCCAGTTACGCCTATCTAGGTCGTGAAATCAATATGATTAACGACCGAGCCTCAGAGTTGAGTAGGAGGAAACGAGCGATTTGGGGTACGTTCAAGAGCATCGAAAATATAGTGAAGAGGACTAAGAATATCCGACTCCGTGCCCACCTTTTCGACTCGGCAATTATCCCTGCCCTAACGTATATATCAGAAACCTGGTCGCTACTAAGCAGGATGAAAGAACACTTGGCGTTATTGAACGCGCAGTCGAAAGGTACGATGCTAGGAGTATCCCGTATCACGCGGAATAGAAAATAAAGGGATCCGAATTCTTGACCTACGCACATCGATGGAAGATCGAAGACGCCGCTCTACATGCCTGGATATCGAGAATTACGTGGGCTAGACATGTGATGCGCTTCAAACGACCATCGGTGGACGGGAGCCGTTACCGAGTGAATTCCTCGGGATATGAAGCGCTCTCACAGGAGGGACCATCGACCCGATGGTCCGATTTCTTTACGAAAAGACTAGAAGAAGGATATGATTCTCAGCGAATCCCTAGAGCGAAGAGGATCCACTGAATACTCTGGTACGCGATAGGGAAATCTGGAGGATAATTGCTGATGCTCGCTCGAGTCACTCGACGATCAATGGGACGACAGCTGATACAGGTAATACAGGTGATGTAGACCTTTTTACCCTCGACGAGAATTTTACCGGTATTTCACGCATACTGGGTACGACGTCTTATCAAAAAGGTTTGCTTAGTTTTAATTCTTTGCGTGATACAAGCTATTGAAGCAGCAGGTCACTGGACAATTTTGGATATACAGCTATATCATCATTACACTGCTAGAAGTGCGCTAATCTAATGAAATAGTACATGTTATATAGGTACTTTTCCGTTGGACGGCGAACAAATGAATATTCGACTCCACTCGCTGGACAAAAAATTTTTCGTAAGGGCGCTAGTAATCATGCGCAAGCTCAGATCTCTGGCGCGTGGTAATGCGGCCACGATTTTTAAAAAACGCCTATTTATAGCGCCTTAGCATTTAGAATAAAATCAAGTCTTCCGGCGGCCGCGCTATTCATATTATTTCATGCCAGAGTCACGAAAAGAACATGAGTTTTAGAGAAAATTTCTCAGTAGCAAAGTCAGACGTCTAATATGGAGCTTTTGCAAAGCGCCGAAAAAATTCCTAATCTGATAACAAAAATCGCACTTCTGTGGTGTCCGCCAAAGAGTCAATCGGATGGCTGTATTGAAGCGGCCTCATCGATCCGTCGCCTCCTCACCTCATAGATTAGTCAAAAATGCACATTACGCGTAAGTTGAATCAATCTTATTTTGCCTGCTGCACTGCAGAGAGACAGTCTTTCCAAAAGATAAACACAGCCTTGAAATCGTTAAACTTACTCTACCCGATTATTTACTCACAGCTTAAAGAAAGAGCTCTGCCTTGCGAGAAGAACGCGTATGAAAATAAAAATGTTTTCCTTCCGTTGAAGCGTTATAAAAAGACTTTTTCGAAAAACAAACGACGTACTGCGCTAGCCAGATATCTTAAGATTTCGGGTGATCACTAGCACTCTTATGGAAATCTCCTGCCAGCCAAATGTAGTCGAATAATATATATATATTTAATATATATATATATACCTTTTGTATCAAATGTTTTCTTGGGACCCACGCTCAAATTTCAGTATGCAGATAATCACACTTTTTGAGCCACGCATGTGGTCTGTTTATATAGGGCTGACTTATAGACAGGGGCACACGTGTTTCGACTTTGACAGTCTCATCAGTCGGGTGGTACCCTTTTGTCTTTTGCCAATGCTCTCGGCACGCTCACTCCCCTACACTAATAGTAGGCGACAACGAACATTTTGCACCGTAAGCCGAGTGGAATTATCAGTGAATAGACAATGTTGTACACGCGATTTGCTCTTGGATGGCATCTTTAATATATCGTACCTTTTGCTTCGAGTGTACAAACTATCTATTCAGTGATATTTTAACTTGTAGTCCTGTCGATGTTATATTTTGTTAATTCCAGCATTGAAATAATATTTCTTATCAGTTCTGCTAACTTCATTTGAATTCTCTGATCAATTTTGGTTTGACTGCTTAAAATTATGGAGGTCAGATGATATGCACATAATGCAATAGTCGAGATGCACAAGACGGAAACGAAAGAGTGAGCCCCCATCTATTGGAATTGAGTGCCTTTGAACCAGCAGGTGTGTAGAGAGCCGTGGAACGTTTCAAAAAAACTTAGAGGAATTAAAGACCGTCCGCGAGAAAGGTTTTAAGAACCACTGCGTCCACTACATAACACACACTCTCCGTCTACGCGGAAGGCCATTCAGAATATCCGTTTCCAAGCTCAACGAAATCCGGCGCATTCGGCGCCGGAATCTGCGAAAAAAATGGCTGGAAAAGGTCAGGTTCAGCGAGTGAAAGAGTTCGAAACATTGGTCAAAAAGCAAGCTGGGGCTGCACACAATGTGTGTGATGCTTGTCCAACCTGTTACACTACTGACGCCTGTTTTTCCACATCCTAACTCTACGCTACAGCCCCATCTATCTGCCAGCTAATATCATAAACACTGCTACGAAAAGGCGGAAAATTACAAAATATTGTACATTTCATCTCAATAAGCATGTTTTTAACTGTATCCACTGTGCATCTTCGTACTTGCGAATACCACTAGTCTGATTAACTGAAAGGTAAAAAACTCACTCCAGAAATATGGTACTGCATGAAAAAAGCCCAGCATCCAGCAGAATGAAAACTACGAAGCGAGGTTATTCTTTACAGTCAGTAACTTGGCGACTTTTAAAGGAAATGTGATTGCAATGACTCTGTTCAGTGAAGTAGCGAGGTGAGAGTAGATGCACACAAACCAAAACATGGTGTTCACCATGTTGAACATTTTTCCTACTAACTGGTTTGATAAGTCGCTTTCACTGAATAGTCACAAGATTAGTCGTTTTAGTATTTAGAACCTTCAAAGCTTTTGTTGATTTTTAGGAGCTTATTCTCGCTTCTTTCTCTTCCACCACGCCAAAGTGCAGTGCGCCAATTATTTTTGAATGTTGTAAAGGATTAATTATCTAGCTACGAGAATCTTTTTGAATCAGCTGTTTCCTTCCTAAGAAATTGGATCATTTTTTGGTACTCTTTGCACTGCTCTCGAGAGATTGATCACATTTCTCAAAGAGGCCTGAGATCTGTTTTCCAAGCTGTTCTTAAGTTAGTATTGAGAAAGCAAGTGACAAACTGTATTATATTAATCTCATTATAGTATACTTACTATCTGAACAAGGTGCGATGAAAGTCGATTTAGGGTTAAACTATACGTTTATAATTTTAAGACTATCATGGCTGAAGGATGTGAAGTGACACTTCGTCTCATACTTTGCCTTCGAGTTGTCACCATGTTTGAAAAACATCTAGTACTCTACTAAGTTATTATCGAGAAGGTTCACGGTTTTTTAGGCGGTGAAACGCTTTCTTCGAAGATGTACTCAATATAATGGAGCATATTCTATCACTCCGATAGCTATATGATGTCATTAGTTGTAAAGGTATTCATTTTGCATCTACCTTACACTACATGCTAATCTGTTTCCGGTCATTGTTATATCGAATATTAAGCCAAGTCCAGTGGTGTAATCACAGTTAGCCCCTGGCAGTAATAGCTGATTAATCCTAGCGGTCTTAGTTCATGACACAATTCTTGCCCAAATATTTAGATAATTGCTAAACTGAAGGCTATAGAAAATTCTACAGCAATGTAATCAGGTAGCTATCCAGAAGACGAAGGATTAGTTAGAACACCCAATATTGGCAGATGCACTGCGCAAGTGAGAGGCACAAAAAGACCAAATGAGTTTCCGCAATGTATGGAATTGCAATCGGACGGCTCGATATGGCAGTGCCATTTGAGATCAAGCCAAACACTCCTATCTGGAATCCAGTAATTTCTAACCTCGTGTTAAAACATTTTGATTCCACAGCTTTTTATTAAGCATCCGTATACCAGTTATCAATAGAGTTCAGCGCCAAGCTAGCAGATAGTAGAGATTCAAGTATCAAATCTTCACGTTTGCTCGGAAATTAATGGAAAAATTCAACGTGTATGTGTAATGTTTCAGTTACTACTCTAGCAATAAGCTCTTGTAGTTGAAAACAGATCCGTTATGTCTACATTATTTTGTGCAAATGGAGAAACAGATTCAATGATCCTTTCATTATTGAATATATGAGCGTGGTCTAATAAAGCACTCGAAGGGAAAGGTATAATTATGATAAAAATACCAGACCACCTAGCAATCGACTGTGCGAAAACCATCTTTGTTTAGGTGGAATTTCGCACTGACATAGAGTGTAAAACGTACGTCGCCGACAACTCTCTATAAGGGAGTGTAACGTTCCCGAGAGAAAACTGACTAATAAAAAAGATCGAACAGACGACGGGTTCTGCCCGGCTTGATGGGCCCTGTAAGGACGAAACCGTGTTCGGGCTGTACAAGAGCCTTAGCAGACCACATGACATGTTGGCTCAAATAATAATGAGAAAGAATCTACGAGCGTGGTTTTAATAAGCACTTCGAAGGAAAAAGTGTAGAAGCTGTTAGAGTTTGAATGTTCGATAAACAAACGAGTCCGCTGTCGCGAGAGCAGTTAATGCGGCTGAGCCTTGTATCAGCGCCAGCTCTTTCAACGTCTACAGGATCTATCGAGTAATGCGTGGCAACGTCCCAAAGTACCATTCAGCTCATAATCCCAATCCTCCTGTATGTTTATTTTTCAAACGCAGCATTGATTTCAACGACAAAGCACTATTTATAAGCATAACCACACGGGTCTAAGATGGTAGCAAAATTGAATATCCTTTCCCCTGAGGGTTATTCAGGTTTCCACTGCATTATAAAAAACCCTCGCATTGCTATACTCTCCAAACCTATGACTCGACCTATTCCGCAGCCAATCAGCAATCCACAGTAGACAAGATTTATTCAAAAATAAAACAAATTGCTTGAAGCTCGGTATGCAAAAATGAAATTAGAAAGAAAATTAATAATTGGTGAAAATTAAAAAAAAAAGATTGTGAATTACGACCCTGGCTTCAGCTTAGCTGAATTTCATAACAATTTGAGCCTCTTCAGTTCAGTGCCATTGGCTGTGATTTGCAGAAGCCACCGAATAGGTTGAAAAAAGCCAGAGAGATGGTCTAAATGTAACCATGTGGAACCTAAACGCGCTTCTGCAAAAAGATAATATAGTGTGCTCGGAACCACCTTAATTGTATGTTTCCCCAGTATCCAGAGCCTTTTGGCCATAATAAGTCCGTCTGTCGAGATTCTTGGACTATGCAATTTTCTTCTAGCTTGGACCTAGAAGGTCTTGGAGAATATTCTTGCTTACAGCGAGGCGATCATATTGCCAAAGTTATCCGGAACAGTTTGGTGTGCATTTACTTCTCTCAACCAACTCAACTTTGAACCACATATGACGTGCATGAATCGCGCGCCGATATATCTTGTATCTGAAAAGATGACTACATTTTTCATTCAGCAGCAACTATGGCAGTCCTCCGTGTACCACCTCTTTTCGGCCTTTCCGCCCTCATAATGCGTGACACTGCAACCGGATTTTTGATTTGTTAGCAGTAAGTTTAATTCGATGTATTTCCACTTTGACATCCAATATGTCTGAGCCGATTAAAATTTGTGAAAAATACGATTTATCAATCAATTAAATGAATGTCAGCGAGTATGTCTTTGACCATATAAGACGGCTGAACACTACAAAAATGATTTTCCTTCAATCATATGTCCACCACACCCAAAAAAACCGAATTGCCAAGTTCGGGGGCCATTTCCGAATAGATTGTTTTTGATCGCGATAAGTGTGTGTTCAACCTCTCCGCCGCCAGTATATATATTGTGATATACACATTATAAGGCACACAGTTCCTTATGACTCAGTGTACCACATATGTGATTGATAACAGGATATATATTATCGAATAACGCTTGGATTGAGGAAGTTTTGAACATGGAGAAGGTTCATTTCCTCAATACTTGTTTTGTGTTTTCATCGCGCCGTACCACGACAAAATGCGATCTTGGCTCAATCATTTGCAGCAGATTTCTACGGCCTGACAGGTATTCATATTATGCCGGTGGCCATCTGAAG
>JAHQIW010005070.1:0-29156 GCA_019055375.1 Parelaphostrongylus tenuis
GTTTTCTTCTATATCTTTCAGTTTTCATAATCTTCAGTGCATATAGTACATATAATTCAACATACTGAAACTTGGAGGACAATGAATATTTCGTCAAAAAAAGTTCTTTTATTGCGGCGTGAGATCCCACTTCATCGATAATGCCAACACTATTTTTAGATTATTAGTGCACTTCTTTATCATTTCTCATACTGATGCATAAATTCGTAGGAATTCTTCACTCATAGCTATGGTATGCGAGGAAGAGATAGAGGTATAGCGGTTCCTCGTTATCTCCACCCTGTTTGAGCCCTTTGGTAAAAACGTACTTTTTTGTCTTGCAAGACTTTTTGGCAACTATTCATTAGCTAAAATCAAGTGAATTTAAAAGTGAATTCTATTTCTTAAAAGGTGTGTTTTTTTTTCGCACCAGAACAGTCGGGATAAAGTTTTGTTTTACGTTCAAGCATTTCTTGCCAGACAAAATTTTTTTTCGTTAGCAATTTGTATTCATTGGATAGGGCAAATCTTGGAAATTTTAACAGTGTACTTGGCTTTTAGAAAGGACATCTTGTAGCGCTGTAACAGTCAAAAGATTATTAGATTTTGAGAATTTTCATCACCTTCGATGTCCGCATCCTGATTTGACCTCTTGAGAAATACGCTATTTTGAATCCTTCGAGAGTTCCAATGATTTCTTGTTAGTTGAAATCTCGTAAATTTGAAGGTATACCTGATCGTCAGAATGGCTAGCTTATTGCGCTATCACCTGTCACCTGTCACCTGTCGTCCCGTTGATCGTCGAGTGACTCGAGCGGGTACCAGCAACTCTTCCATTTTTCCCTATCGCGTGCAAGAGTAGCCCAGTGGGTCCTCCTTGCTCTAGGAATTCGCTGAGCATCATATCTTTCTTCCATCGCTTTCGTGAAGAAATCGGACCAACGGGTCAGTGGTCTTCCTTTAGAGCGCTTGACGTCCCGAGGAATCCAGTCGGTAACGGCTCTCGTCCATCGGTTGTCGTTGAAGCGCATCACGTGTCCGGCCCACCTTATTTTCGATATCCTGGCGTGTAGAACGGCGTCTCTGATTTTCGATCGTTGACGTAGGTCGGAAGTTCGGATCCTTTGTCTCATTTGCGAAATACGAGATACTCCTAGCATCGACCTTTCGACTGCGCGTTCGATAACGGCAAGTGATCTTTCATCCTGCTTACGTAGCGACCAGGTTTCTGCTGCATACGTTAGGGCAGGGATAATTGTCGAGTCGAAAAGGTGGGCACGGAGTCGGATGTTCTTTGTCCTCTTCACTACATCTTCGATGCACTTAAACGTTCCCCAAGCCGCTCGTTTCCTCCTGCTCAACTCTGGGGCTAGGTCGTTCATCATGTTGATTTCACGACCTAGATAGATGTAACTGGAGCATTCGGAAAGTGTCGTTCCGTTGAGCGTGAATGGGGCATTAGAAACCCATCCGTTCCTCATGAACATTGTTTTCGTTAGATTCAGTTGAAGACCGATCTTTCCACAGGCGTTATCGAAATCAGTCAACATTCGTTCCGCTTGGCTGATGTTTGGTGTTATGAGAACGATATCGTCAGCAAAGCGAAGATGGTTTAATTGTCGACCGTCAATTTTCACTCCCATTTCGTCCCATTCTAATGTTCGCATGACGTTTTGTAGGGTGGCAGTGAATAGTTTTGGCGATATTGTATCGCCTTGTCGAACCCCTCTTCTTACGTCAATGGTGACATTGTTGTAGAATGGAGATATTCCGGTCGTGAAATCTTTATAAAGCTCACAGAGGATCATTATGTACCGAGTAGGGACGCCCTGGTTATCCAGAGCCTCTATAACCGCTTCTGTTTCCACTGAATCAAAGGCTTTTTTCAGATCGATAAAAGTGAGACAGAGTGGTTGTTTGTACTCTCGCGAAACTTCAATGAGTCTTGTGATCGTGTGGATGTGGTCCATGGTACTAAATCCTTTTCTGAACCCTGCTTGTTCGCATGGCTGTCCTTCGTCCAGTGTTCTGTCAATCCTGTTCAGGATGACTCGAGTAAAGAGTTTATAGACAACGGACAGCAAGCAGATTGGGCGATAATTGCCTATGTCGTGAAGGTCTCCCTTTTTGAACAACAATACGGTCTTGCTGGTTTTCCATTGAATAGGGACCTTGCATTCTGACAAAAAACAGTAAATATTGCGCTATAACAGTGAAAAATAAAAATATTTTCCACTTTAAAGCATTTCTCATTGAACAGATATTTTCCGCTGGACTTCAAAACTTGTTCGATAGCTAAAATTTCGACTACTCCCCTAGTAACTTTGTTTTTGTATGTTGCAAAAAGCGCGGTGACTTGGGGCCGATGTCGCGAAATTTCACCCTTTGGAATACGAAACCCAATCTTCTTATGGCTGGTACAGCGCTCTAAAGAGTTATGTTCAAAAATCGATTACGTCTTCAAGGCGCTGAGTGCAAAACTTAATCTTTCAATTATTGTGAATATGTACTGTGGAAATATTTACAAGCAGTAAGCTTTGTAATAGAATCAAAATTTCTCAAGCTATCGATTGATTACAAAAACATCAAGAACATAGGAGAAAATGTTCAATAATACCTAGGAATATAATCCTTTTCGCAAATATATGGTTTTATCCCTTGGAAATGCAAAGATTTTTGGGCAGATCTAGAGTCAGTTTTGCTAAAACCATTCAAACAAGAATCTCATTAGCGATGTTTCACCATTTTTCGATTATCATGTTCTTCTGAGAACCTAATTAACTCAAATTTACTTTGAAGCACGTGCCACTTTTCGTAACAGTCCGAACGGTGGGCCCAGCTGAGGGTCATAATGATCCTCATCATCCGCAAAGGGATATGAAGACAATGCGATGATTGCGCTCTTCACGATTAGAATAAGTAGTCCGAGGTTCGTTTGGTGTCGGTCATTATTGGATGAGAAAGCGTCTAGCATCATTACATCAATGCCGTTACAAAATGCTTCATCAACACAAACCAATCAATGCAGATCAGTAGTAGAAGCATCCACTTTTAAAATATGTTGCGGCTATAAGTATCAGTATACTCGTGAGAAAAGTTGGCTTACAAAGTAAGGCTTACTGTTATCAAAAAACGGATGGCCTTTTAACTTTATTCTTTTAGAAAAATATGACTGTGACCGGGTGTCATTTACTACCGACATTCCCCGCATTTGTTGCAATAAATCTTCAACATATTCCCCTGTGAGAATCATTATTTTTTTCGCTCTTTCAAAAAGAGGGTAGACAGATGTTTTGTAGACGTGAAAATGGGACATTGTTTCGCTGCATCTCTTCTTAGTGCACTGTGAAAATTTCCCTTTAGGGTACACCAAGATTGATCTGACAAAATTTTCTCTCTCGACCCTTCAACAAGGGGCCTGAAATTCATCGAAAGACGACCAGCGGATAACAATAAAAAATTGGTTCATCAAAACCCTACAGCTTCGGAGACGATTCAAAGTTTTATCGGTGTGTTCATCAGACGTGCCTCTAGTCCTACATGTAATTTACACTCCTTTCAGGAAATTTCAACTCTCTTCCATTCTGGGAAAAACGCTCCCTTCATCACACATTGCCGTCTTCCTTTCGAAGTTTGTACAGTCAGACTGAAATCACCTATTCATCTACCACATCCTCTTCAGATGGCTCAGTATGACGTGGTTGACGTCGCTACTCATGTTGGAACTTTAAAAAATTGGAATGAAGACGTACTGGAAATTACGGTTTTGTAAACATATCTGAGTTAGGTAATAAATAAGTAAAATAATCCAGGTTGTTTGCTAATAAAGTGGAGCCTTCATGTTGTCTTATAATAGTCCTTATTTTCGGTCGTCACCAATGAAGTGTCTAAATGTGCTGCTTTAATGAAGAGCGCTGAGTGAGATGCAACCCCTGACTCCTGAGGCGATAGTTAAACGAATGCCTCATCCTTACTGGGGCAGTGCTACGAGTACAACCTCGATCCTGTAGTTGTGCTATCGCTTCTCCAGCGATATGCGATATAGATACTGTCGGCAACCAACCATTATGCATACTTGACCTATATGATGACGGCTGTCTACCGATGCATCAGTTCCTTTGTCCTCCTATACAGTTTTATCCCAACTTACCAATCCCAGATGTATGAAAAGCTTTGAAGCAAGCGCACAAAGCCGAACTAATGACCATGCACAAGGAGAGCAGGCACCTCTACAACCGTGCTGTACTAACTCTACACCGTGTATTAGAGTGTACATTTTGAAAAAATTTGATTACACGATCTTCAAAAATTTCAAGGAAGACGAATCTTATTCATATCAGAAATTTCTTGGTGGATGAATCAAAAACAATACCGCAATAAATAATTACACAGAACAAATATATATCACATTCAACCTCATTTCCTCATAAATAGAACAGAAAAAAGAGAAGACAACAATAAATCCATTCTAAAACATTGAGATAATAATCTATGCGGCCACAGCCCTTCGATCCCGTTGTGCGATATTGATCTGTAAATGATGTATAAAAATAAAGAATTTGCATACACCTGCCCAAAGCAAACATCCCGACAAGTAAACTCCATTCTTACTTCTACTCAGAAATCACAATAAACTGAATATCTCGAAACAAACCTTGTCACCTAAAGTCAGTGCCATGCCCTGACTTTTAGCACGGATCCGAATATGTCCAATGATTGGTGAACCTTCATCGAGTGGAGATGCTTTTTCTATTGATACGTTCGCCAAAGCATCCTCTCCGAATATCGAATGAGCACAGAGATTAGCAGCCAAAAATCCACAATCGCCTTCTGAATCAGAACTTGATATCTTTACTAAAAGAAGTCGGCACTAGTTGAACCTCTGAATCAGCAGAAAAAGGAGAAAAAAGCGAACCTATTGCAGCATCTCCAGTTAGTATCTTCATATTCGTAACCGATGAAAGATACTGCAAAAACTCCCGTAAGTCGGTAATAGGTGTATTGACAGTCACCTAAAATGATTACATTATCATAAAAGCTGTGGTTGAAATCAATATGTTTGACTAAGAACCTTATTCTCCCATTCAAAATCGAACCACATTTGCCTGAACTCAGCGTCAGTGACATTTCCTGGTACGATATAATCCTTAAAAAATTGTTTTCTTACGTTAAATTTCATCTACTTTAACATGTAATGACTGTCTCCTATACTGTAACGAAAGTATACGAGGACATTAACCTTACCATGATATCAATTTTGATATCCTGCAGATATACACAATTCCTGTCCGACGTAGATCCGCGAACATCATAAGAAATAGTCGAAAATATGACACCATTTTCAGTAGAAGCAACCTTCACGGTAGCCTAGAACAACGTCACTACCACTACATCCAGACGCAAACCTTGACGTTTTAGACTTACGTTATAATCTCATTCTATGCTCTTATGTAAATCTAAGATTACTGAGTGGTATATAAGAACTTGACCTCAAGCGGAAGACACGAAAAATTTGATCTCAAGTGGGAGTTGAGTCCGTATTTCACCGGTATCGAAAACATGTGCTTCCACTACACCACAGGGCCACTGCTCTACTAAATTCTTCGATATAAACTATCGCAGCTGTCAGCAATCAACCTTCAAGGAAGTTGGGTCTGGTAAGCACTTGTCAGCATCAAACCCACATACACTGACAATCCTTCAATATAAGTACAACTTACGCTGACACCTACTAGATAACGGATTTGGTATGTGCTCGAATACCACTTAAAGGCTAATTGCTGACAGTTATGATTAAATAAATCAAAAAAGAGTGGTAGCAGGTCAGTAGCTTCTGTGGGTAGTGGTAGGACGCACCTCCGATAAGAGGGAAAAGCCAGTTCAACTCCCGCGTGAGGTCAAAAACTGTGCACCTCTCAGTGGTCTCAAATTTATTTTTGTAACATCAAACCACTGCCAAAAAAGAGTAGAAAGCAAGAAAGGAGTTTTGTGTTCTTAGTTTATTCAAGCACTATTCACATTGTCTCCACTACTGACTCTCCAAAATCAACGTTCCCAATGTTTTTACCACTTATTTACGCATCGTTGACATGTCATCACTAAGAAACCCCATAGCATTTCGACAATGTTCTCTGAGAGCGTACCTTTATATTAGTGAAATCAGATGGAGCTAGAGTTATAGGAGTGGGCTTGTCAACAAGTTTAAGATCTCCGACGGTTGACAGCTCAAGCGAGACATTCTGAAGCGTATCAGCCGTCTGATTCACGACAAGCACATCGAGAACTGCAATATAACAGAATCTTAATGTAAAAATCATAGAAAGGAAATCGATACTACACACATATCAAAGGATTTCAAATCAAAACTTAATAAAACAGTGGTACCTATATCGTATTGATTGACGTTCACGTACGCTTCCGCGTAGATCGGATCAGAAAAACCGGCCAACTGAACAACTTTGCCGAGTTTAGAGCTAAAATTCAAAATCCTTTTGAAGGGATGGTGAAAATAGTGAACAAATTGGTGCTATTCAAAATGAAAGAGGGTGCTTTTAGCGCAGTAGCTACAGGTGCCCCTCCTACGACGCAGACGTCGTCGCAGCTTCGATTCCGCGCCCTTGGCTCACCAAGTCTTCCATTTTTACAGATTTGACAAATTAGTACCACACTTGTGTTGAAAGATAGCAGCACTAACTTAAAACATCGGCAGCCCACCGCAAGCCAACATAAAAGCCATATATGCATTCAGTAACCTCAAACGACGCTTCGTTTGAAGAAGTCGAATGCATGGCGCAAGTCTCACGACTCCATCAGCGCCAAAAGCTTTATACTTTGAAGCTTTGACACAAAAGAATCGTGCTTTCAACTAATCTACCTCGAGAAGTCGAACTTTTGCGTTTTCGGTGCAGTTCCAAGAGCTTGGGATAGGGAGAGATCAAAGAGATTCTCGCCAATACCAGCATCAGCTCGAGCACTTAGTTGCGTGAAAATGATTGTCTTATCGACCTGGAAAAAAATTGTGAGACTTCAAATTATATCGCAGGTCCTTACTAAATATCACCTCAATAATGTTCTTCTTCTTGGTAGAAATCTCATCAGTCTTGTCTTGTTGACAGCTATTCAACATTAGCTCGAGACTGTCCTTGCACTTTTCAACAAACATATCATCGATTTGTGAACAACCTTGGGCAAGCAGCTTGATTACTGTTCCCATTCTAAAGATTTTGAGTATTGGAGGAGATGTAACAAGGAGAATGAACGGTGTAAGAACACTAAGTACCTATCAAGATCGTCTTCAGTGATATTCTGCTTTGCAAGACCACTCTTTCCGAAGTTAATGATAGAAGCCAAGATGAACATACATTCAGCGCGGAAACGATTCGATCGCTGTGGATTTTCTAAACAAAAAACCTAATTTCAACAAAATTAGCCAGGTGTAAATAAAAGATAAATGTAATGACTACAATTTTTGGGGTTCATTAATCATTGAGGGATGACGTGCAATCAACTTTATCTATCATCGTTTGAGGGGAATGAATGCATATCTAGTCTGTACAATGACTCGTAGTGGCAAACGGCACGTCAATGCTTCTATCATCCCGTACAAATTCTACCAATTTGCCGACCCCAAAAGTATGCAAATCTTGGTGAGCTTTGAAAGTTGAATCGCACAATCGACCATGTATGTGACGCAGGACGCTTCAAACCACTGCGCCATACGCTTTACAAATGGGAAGATAGCAAGCATAGAATAGTGTACCTGTATTGTTCTTTGAAAACTGGTCGACAAGTTTATTAAGCACAGTAGCCAAAGAGGCCCCGAGAAAGAAATCTCCATCCAAAAGAAACTGCCTAAAGTAAAAATTTTGCCGTCCATACAACTCCAAAAACAAAACAAGAATCGGAAACCTTAGTGGGGGTCTTTCATGATTGAGTGTTTTCGAAGCTACAGAAAACGCTGACTGAGTTGCATACGTGCCATCAGCTGTCACGAGCTGTTTAGTTGAAGGCTAAAAAGGACGATTCAATGGGGCTCAGAAAAAAATTACTCAGAAAAAAGCCTATGGAAACAAACCTTCTTCTCAGAATTTTCTTCATGAGTCGGTTCCTCACCTTCCATGAGACGCATTTCGCTATCAACAATCGGCAATTCCCCAAGAGAAGATTTTATGAGACGTAAAACAGCCAACAAAGCGGCATCAGTTTCACAATAAGTTCCCAGTATCCACAATGCTGCCATGAAGACTTTCGGTTTGCGAATGGATAAAAGACCCTCCTGAAAAGAACAACTATAAAAGGGCTAAAGGGCTCCAGATTTCACAATTCCTAATAGCCAATGGAAATCTGCCTCACACATTGGTTTATTGCGTCATTGTGGCTGGAAAACATTTCAGAGCGATATGTATAGTCTGGGGGAATCGAAGCAGTATTACGATCTTGTAACGACACATCTAAGAATCATGAGCGGTAAGCAAAACATTCAACTACAGGTGGAAATCAAACACACGTTTACCCATATGAGAAGCGCGTGCTACCACTACACCACCGAGGCCACCGCTTTAAGTTATCGTGCTTGTCAGCCCAGCCTTTGACGGCTTTGGTCTGATAGGCACATATCGGCTTCGGACCCAGTATAGATGACACTATTAGAAAAGGCTGGTTGCTGACAGCTTCGATAGTATATATTGAAGAGAATGGTAGTAAAGCGATGGCCTCAATAATAGTGTAGTGGTAGCAAGTGCCCCCGATATAGATGAAACGCGGGTTCAACTACTGTCTAGGGTCAAATGTTTTGCACCTCTCAATATCCTCAAATATTAACAGTAAATCTACCTTAGTAGTCAACCTAGATGTAAACTTCGATAACTACAACAGTTCTTCTGGGCTAAAATCTTGCCATGGTAGAGTTACTGTCAGCTAAAAATGGTAAGGAGAAAGGACCTCAGAGCAAAAGTGGAAGTGATACGCCTCGCGAACAAAGGACACGAGAGAATTTGCTTATACCGCAAGAGTTATTCGGTACTTAACGACATTAGAGCGATACAAGTGACAAGAAAATGGCATTGGACTAAAGATTTTCATAGTTCTAACACCGAGGCTTTTATGGATGTTTCAAAAAAAAAAGTATAAAAGGATAAAATAAAGATCTGACATAATAAAAAGGGAGAATTCTAACTAGTCTGGTATCTATAGCGCTATCTCACTCACCTCTAGCGAATGAAGAATAGTTTCTTTTAGATGAGGTAGCTTATGGACAGCTTCGCGAACAAAGAGGAGAACGTACTGAGCAGCTGTCTCGTTCTCATCAGACAGAAACTCCATAAGAACTAAAAACTAAGCATATAAAAGCTATAAGAGATCTTTGAAAATGAAAACGACGACTAAACTCACCAGGTACGATGGATGCCGCCACATCCGGAAATTTGATTGTCGCTGAATGAAGCGTCTTGACAAGTGCCTGACGGTATTTCCCCGCTTCTTCGGCTGGTTCGCTTGTGGATTTTGCAATTTCCTGGAGTTCGTCAGACAGATGTAGAAAAGAACTGAAACAAAAACTTAGATGAAGCTTACCTTCTTCAAAAACATGACCATATCCTCGACATTTCTACTTGAGACGAGATCTAAGCATAGGCTAAGGGTTTTCTGCCGCACGTCTAGTCCAGGAGAGGACAACACCTAAGAGGGAGAGAGGAAGAGAGAGTGAATGAAATACAGATAACCTGTGAAAAAAGCTGGTAGAAATAAAAATGATTAAAAAACGACTAACTCGCAAAATGTCCATTACTAACTCTTGCAAGACCTTTTCGTAAGACGGTGTTTGACGAAGTTCCATCAGGCGGTCCAAGACAATCAACTGAATTTGTATCGTGTAATATACTGAATTCTTAAGCCACCGCTTTACTATCATTTCTCAGAAACGAAACCTTCGAAAAGTATGGAATCAAGATGCTAAAGAGCAGTACTTTCCATACTAACAACTGCGTAATGACGATGTCTCATTTTTCGCCGTTTTCGTAAGAATCATGGGTAAATTACACCGTCTGTTGACTCTTCCAAATGACCACACTCTTCTCATGAACAAATTGAGAATTTTCCTCACCAATTAGAGTGTTTTTGACACATACTTTTCTGAACGGCCTTCTACATTGTCAGTCTTTTTGTGATTCGAAATCGTCCAATACTCGGTTATATCTTTGAACATATACTGAGAAAGTTTGACATCACTGTGGACGGTGAATGGGAGGAAACAAATAGAAAGTGTCAGGGCTGGTATTCGCATGTGATACCTGTGCTGTTGAGGGATGTAAAGATGGTGGGGAATAGTGTGAACTGTTGAAACGTCTAATTTGAGTTTTCTAAAAGCTAAACTGCGTGTAAAAAAACCAGATTTAAATGGCTGAGGTTTCAAAACACACGGCTTTGAGCTCAATGCTTACAACAAAATGGAAGCTTGTGGTATATGTTGGCCTAGTATCCAAAAAACTATATGGAAGTATAGAAAAGCTGCTTTGAGCGTAGAGTATGAACCACCTCAGTAAACCCAGATTGGCTGAGCCATTCATTAAATGCAAAAATTATAGTAGAAAGACGCGGCAAAATGTATAGTTAGAAAGAAATTGTAAAAAATTGGTGGTAGCGGCGAATTGGTCAATTGCTGCCACCACGACGATCGGGCGAAAGTGCCGATTTGGCAATTTGGCCAAAACGGCCGGAAATGTCAAAAAGTCGAGATTTTGAGGATACGTGGCGTAGATAATAGCGCTCACGTTGAACCCCCAACTTTACCCGGGTTTGGTCGAATTTGACGAGTTGTAGACTGACATGGATATACCAGCTTTCGCGATTTCCGAACACTACCCCGACATCCTCATAGACGATTTTCACGGTTTCACCGCCACATCCTCGGTTTTAGCCCGGGGACCGGACCGCAGCCTTGAACGATGTCATTAAACTGCCTCAGGGTAACGTCATGGATGCCATGATGAATGAACTGTGTTCTCACTAATAAGACTTCAGTTAACCTTTGAATTGAGCTTATTACCTTGACATTGTTGTCACTTTCTTTCACAATGAGATCAATATAAGCAGAAGCTGCTGCTTTTATAGCCGCCGGGGCTGCAGAGAGGGTAACAAGAGTTCCAGCCGCTTCATATCTGAAATTAACTCGCAACTCGATAGTAATCTATAGTAGTAACGTAGATCAAGGATGGACAGAAAACAGGAACAACTTCATAAAATCAAAGGAAAAGGAAGGAAAAGGATAGACAACCTTACTGCTGCCGATGACGACTGAAGAAGATTATACACGCATCGGATAAAACGCGACCTTTCAGTTGGATTGGCATGGCAAACCTGGAAATTCCTTGAGATACGCTTGAAACCATGAGAACACCAAACAGCAAAATACTGACGGACCTTGTAAATGAGCTCCACGATAATCAGTTGTAATATATCTCCAAATTGAGTAACCTGATTGATACAACCTGCAAAACACGCGATAGAATATCCTACGACAGCATCTCCAATCATGTGTGCATATGAGTACATATGTATATATGTATATATACATACATATATGTGTATTTAGTTCCGACCTACGTCAACGATCGAAAATCAAAGACGCCGTTCTACACGCCAGGATATCGAAAATAAGGTGGGCCGGGCACGTGATGCGCTTCAACGACAACCGATGGACGAGAGCCGTTACAGACTGGATTCCTCGGGACGTCAAGCGCTCTAAAGGAAGACCGCTGATCCGTTGGTCCGATTTCTTGACGAAAACGATAGAAGAAAGATATGATGCTTAGCGAATCCCTAGAGCGAGGAGGAGCCGCTGGGCTACTCTTGCACGCGATAGGGAAAAATGGAAGAGTTGCTGGTACCCGCTCGAGTCACTCGACGATCAACGCGACGACAAGTGATACAGGTGATACTAACATGCATGAGTGCACGTGTGTTCGTGTACATACACACACGAATATATACACATAACAAAGCACCCGACGTCGATTAATACCTAAGAGCTGAGCCATGCATTCGATCTCGTCAAGCATCGTTTGAGGTGACTGAATGCATATCTGGTCTTTACAACAGCTGGAAGTGGCTCATTGATGTATCACATCACTATTACTAATTCCCCGACTCCGAAGGGAAAGAAGGCTAGTGGTGCGCGGGATCGAATCATCGGCCATGCCATGTCGCAGTGCACCTTAAACAAGCGGGCCCGACGGGCTTATACATAGATATAGATACGCATATATCTGTATATATCTATATGCGTGCGTAATATTTATAGACTCACATATAAACATGTGCATGTATACGCATATGCACACATGCATATATAAATGACACCACGAAATAGTAAATTTCAAAGACTATTAAAAGAATTGCGTCCAAAAATGGAGTGTCGTGGTCGAGTGGCTGGAATGTTCGTTGCGGCGCGTAGAGCCAGCCCCAATCCTCTCCGGCAGCCATCAAGAACGCCCTATGGAACACCACGAGTAGGCGTATACTACGTTCAAGAAGAAGACGAAACAACGAATTGAATGTTAGAAGTACTGGGATCCGTATAGTGGGAAAAACACTGTAAAGACGGGTCAATAAAGTGTCTAAAAGGTCTAGAGAGTTCCCGAGGATAACTTCTCACAAAAGGGATTTTGCGTCAATGATGTTTTATGGCAAATTATAAATCTCAGAAAAGTAATGGCTCACCAGAGAGGTAATCCAGAGCTCGTGCCTGATCGACATGTAGAAGCATCATAAATGCATTACGTTTACAAGATGAGTCCTGTTCTCCAGCCAAAAAGTTCGAAACAAGTTCTGGAGCGTCAGGGATGAGAAATTCGAAATTGCCTGAAAACTTGTCCTTCTGGAAACCTCGTGTCTCAACGGCCAACAATAAGAAATAAAAGAAAAGAGAAATGCAGAAAAGTTCGCTCACGGTAGATAGTGAAAATAGCACAAACAGCATTTCTTCTTACATATGAATGACGATGCTCTAGACAACCAATTATTGACGGCATTAGAGGTTCAAGAAGTTCCGGTTCTTTAAGTTTGCAAAGGAATCTACAAGTAACAGAAAATTTCAATAAGAAAACAAGTTTAAACCTTTGGGTAAGGCATGTAACTTTTCGAATATGTGATTTCTCAGAGAACATTTTCGCGGAACACAAATCATTAGACTTCTAGTAGTCATTCAAAAACATACATATCGGCAACTTCGCTACCGTGCTTGCTTTGCAAAAACTCTTCTTAATGCGTTTCAACAGTAAAGATGATGGTTCATTTCACTATAGCGCGCACTTTTTGCTCGGCTGAACTCTTCAAATGGCTTTTCACTAGACCAACAGTTGTCATTCGATAGCCTGAATTTTGGTGACTCGTGAGAAGGGTTTCATTTCTCGGAAGGTCTTTATAGAGCGCTGTAAAAGAGAGAGTCCCGCTTTACACTGTAATTTTACATGCACAAAAATCATAAGGAAACAAAAGGAGCGTTAAACTAACAGGAAAAGTCCTGAAATTCTCCTCAAAAACGGAGAAGAAACCCTAACGACCCTATAGAGTGATAGCGTGCGTGCGACGATCACTGCGGGCTTTGAAGGGGAAGGAGAACGCTTCAACTAGTTTCTTCAGGATTGACTGAATTTCTAAAGATATGCAAATATCTTGCCTTAGTGTTGAGCCACGGACGAATTCATTTGGATGTTGTAGATCCTTCCTGTAGGCATCACACACCAAAATCATTTCTTGAAGAAGTTTCCCTTGAGCATTTGTCTAAAAGAGGAGAAATTCGGCATTTTTTCGTTAATCAAATGCCATTTCGAACTTTTAAAAGAAGATTATTTTGCGCTTGTTTGTGACGATTAAATAATCATTCGATGTCTCGAATCTAAAGAATTTGAACGGCTTATTCCATCTTCAAGCTCATTGTTACTGTGCTGAAAGAGCAAAAATAATATTTTGTTCGCCATTAAGGGATTTCCAGCTGACTAAAGCTTTTCCTTCGGAGTCCTAATAATCACTAGGTAGATCAGATCTTAAGAATTCCAACGACTTGTTTGGCTTTCAAAATGGACCACGTATTATGCTGTAACAGTCAAAAGAAGATTGCGTTTCGCAAAACTAGATCGCTTCTTTTATCCGCTCCTCACTTTGATGCCTTGGAAAATACGTATTTTTTAATCGTTTTCAATGTTCAAGTAACCATTCGATAGCTCACATCATAAAAATTTTGGTGATGTATTTCTTCTCCAAGAATGCCTTTTTATGCGCTGAAAAAGCAAAAATATTTTTTTGTTCCTTATTCGAAGATTTCCCGCTGATCAATCATTTTCCTTAGCAGTTTTAGTAATTAATCGACAGATTAGATTTTGAGATTTCAAACAATTTATTGCGTTTTGAATATCTACCTCGTATCACGCTGCAACAGGCAAAAGAAGAATGGACTTTGCAAAACTGAAAAAAAAGCATCAAGCGCGAAATTCAAATTTCTTCTAACTCCTGTGAAACATTAAGAAGTCCATTCAAGAATTCAAAAACATTATTGGAATTCTTGAGATTTGATCTATTGTTTCGTTTCTAAGACTATAAGAGAGAGGTTGTGGACAGCGAAAAATCTTTTGATGAGAAACAAAGTTTTACTCTTGCTCTTTCAGTGCAATAACAATGCCTTTTTGAATATGTAATATGCCATTCAAATCCTTTTGATTTAAGCTATTGAGTAATTATTTGAACATTAAAAACGATTGATACGCACGTTTTTCCTAATGGATCGAAGTGAAGAGAGGATAGCTAGAATGGGCCCATTTTTTGCGAAACCCAACTTTCTTTTGGCTGATATATCGCAATATCAAGTCCATTATGAAAACCAAGTAAATCATTGAAATTCTTGAGATTTTATCTATCGATTGGTTAGTAAAACTGCGAAGGTAAAGCTCTATTCAGCAAGAAACCTTTCAATGAAAACAAAAATTTATTCTTGCTCTTTCAGCGCAATAAGAAGGCTTTTTGGAAGAAGAGATACACCATTCAAATTCTTTTGATTTGCACTATCGAGCGACCATTTGAACATTGGAAAAGACCCACAAATATGTTTTTTACAAGGGTCGAAATGGCGCATGGCTTGCGGAAAAGCACCAAAAATTTTTATAGACTTTAGTTATCTTATAGTAAAGGAGCACTATACCTTTGGCACGACCTCCCAGAAAATCAGCAGAGTCTTCTTCAATGTGTGATCACTTGACGGGAGTAGAAATCTGATAACATACATCAGCATTCCTTGATTAACCTTTTCGCCATTCTGTATCATGTAGATCAGTTTCTTTAGCGCATCGGTCTTCTCCTTATCACTTCCTTAAGAACAAATCACTGATAAAGGGTTCTCATTTCACTGGTTTCTAGAGGTGTTATGATGTCCGAACTATATCCAATGATGTGGATTGGTATGCAAAACACTCGACCTCAGACGGGAACAGAACCCGTGTTTTCACCCCTACCGTGGGCGCATGCTACCACTACACTATCGAGACCACTGCTTTTACACGACTCTTTCTTCGATATAAACTGTAGCAGTTGCCAGTAATCAACCTTCGACGGGTATGATCTAGTAAGCACACATCGACAATAAACTCAGTTGAGCCGACAGCTACTTCATGTGTTCAAACTAAAGAAAGAGTGGTAGCAGAACCTTGTCCTCGGTGTTGTGGTAACACGTGCTCCTAGTGTGGGTGGAACGCGGGTTCAACTCCCTCGCGAGAGTCGAATGCTTTGCATAAGATCCAGCATTCTTAGGCACAAATAATTTTTTGATTGGATAGAACATGGCAACATAATCGCACTATGGTAGTCGATATTTGTCACCATAAGTACTTTCTCCCTCTGCATGCTTCTTACTAGTATCGAGGGATAAAGGATAAAAAGCTCTCGGCGTTGACCAATCCCTGAAGATGCGCTATGCATTCCTCTTCAATTTGCAACTTTCAAGAGATTTAAGGCACATCTGGCCCATTACAATGACTCGCGGCGGCTGCTGTATCGAGTCAGTGCTGCTTACTCTCCCGGTCAAATTTGAGACATGTCTGGTACCAATTTACCAACCCTAGATGGATGGACGGCTTGGTGAACCAAGCACGAGATTGAACCATCGACCTTGTATGCATCGCATAGAATTTCTAAGCACTGAGCCTGCTCTTTTTATCTTAGAATCTATTGGTGTGATGAAATACAAGTGTCGATAAAAAGTTTATATCGATGTATATCTACCAGACGAAACCCGTTGAGGGTTCACTGCTTTGTAGTTTTTATATACGAATCAAATGCAACCCGGGAATACCCCTATTTTATTTCTAATAGATTGTTGCTTTCTTTAGTTTTAATGTTAATTTCGGCTAGTGTATTAGTTTTGAGTACTTATTATTTCTGTGGTGAATTAGATTTTTGTTATTATTTATCAGTGCTGGACAACTGTGATTATTTCTATCGAAAAAAGAGTGGTAGTGAAACTGAGGCGTAGCGGTAGCATACCGCCCTCGAAATGGACGAAAACGCGAGTTCAACGCCCGTCAAAGTCGTACAAATTTCAAAATCAACTCTCAATTCTAGCTGTATAAGATCGTGATACAGCTTTATAACAGTATTATTTAAGAATTTCTGTTGATATAAAAGCACAGAGGAGACAAGAACGTGGGAAATCTTACCTTTTTCGAACTTTTCCTTCAGCTGCGCTTCATTGGGCAAATCAGCATCGTTTGGGACATGGATGAGAGTGTAACACGGTAACTCTCCCGCACTCATCGACGCTTGTAAGAGTGGTTTTCGATCTGAAAATTGAACCCTCAGAGAAGAGAATAATCCGCTTAGGGAACTCGATCACAGGTTTTATATAGCTGAGCGAACAGCGATGGCTACTTTTCGGTTACGAGGGAACAAATGAATACCGACCTAATTCGCTATACAGAAATTTTTCATGGGAGTGTTAGTAATCATTCGAAAGCTTGAATCTTTGGCTGGAGCTGTACGAGGTCGGTTTTTCAAAATATCCTTTTATACCGCTGCAAAGTCCAAAATAAAATGATGTTTTACATCAGCCGTGCGCCTTCATTTTTAACACGGGTGTAATTCGCAGGAAGCACGAAAAGCATACAGACGTGTAGAGAAAACCTCGTAGTATCCGAGTCTATCGTTTCAGATGGAGTTTCTTCCAAAGCGGAGAAGAAATTCTCAATTGAATAACAAGTTGCACCAAACATGTCTAACGCGTCAGGCCATCGATCTATCACCCCGCCCTTCGGCCCGTAGATTAGCCGGTAAACAAGCCGCTGAATATGTGATACTCAATCTCATTTTCTCCGCTACACTGCAGAGAAACGGTCCTTCCAGAAAATGAGCACAACGCTGGAATCACTGAAAATTACGCTGTCCAATTAGTGCTAATAGTCAGAAGAAGAGCTTTGTTCGGCGACGTACAGAACACAGATGTTTTCCTTCTCCTACAGCGCTAACGGAGCTTTTCCAAAATGCACATACAATATTGAGTTCTTCGAGACTTGTGCTATCGAAAGAGTAATAGCAGTCTAAGGAGTGAATTTAGTGGTGAGCAAAAACGCGGCCTCAGGCGGGAATCGAACCCGCGTTTCATCCTATCCGGGGACGAGTGCTCTAACCACTACACGGTGGTTCAATTCCCGCCTGAGGCCGCGTTTATGCTCACCACTCAATTTCTTAGGTGTATCGAAAACATCATAACAATGCGAAATGCATTAAAATACTGATAACTCCGAGTCTAAAGGGTGTTGTCCAGCGGAATATAAGCGAGATAAAAAAAACGCGTGGTCGTGAGAAACATTACTTTATTTTGGATATTACAGCATTATAAAAGGGTCATTCTGGAAACCGGTCACATACGGCTTTAGTGAGAAATTTAAGCTCTCGAATGATTACGCTCACTCCTATGAAAAGCTCCTCCCCAGAGAATGACGACGGATATTAATCTGCGCCCATATAACCGAAAAGTACCGGCAAACCAACTATACCAAAAACTTGGGTAACTGAACGCAAGACTCGTGACAGCGGACGAGACTCTTTCTAAAACCTCTCTGAACCCAGTAACACTGAAGGGCGAATACATGGCCTTTAGTCTGATTCTCACCCGTCAAACCTCCCGCTTCACCATCTCAACGAGCCAAGCGGACACATGGAAATTCTCATGATACTGTTCGATCTGTTCTGATCAAAGTAGAACGATATGATGCGCAACGGAATTCCAAACGGGGGGGGGGGGGGGGGGGGGGGGGGGACCACCCACTGGGTCAATCTTCGAAGCGAGAGAGAAAAATGGAAATTCTGCCAGTGTCCCCTCGTCCTCATCCTGTACCTCCTTCCTTCGAATCAGCCGACGATCACGGGACAGCGAGCGACACTCTGTGATCTAAAATTTATTTAATCCTTTGACTTCCACGGACCCACGCTGGGTGTGCCCGCCAAAGTGGGAAAGACTCCACCTCTTCTGTCTCTCTGTACAGATTAGTCGTCGACTACAATACTATTTTTCGTCGCAGGACCGCATGCCAACCAGTCCAAAACTCTGCGTGTCTTGGAACGAAAAACAGTACCGTAGTCGGCGACTAATTAAAGCAGAGAAGGCGGGGACGTGGCAGCCAGCGTGGGTCCGCAGAAGTCAAGCGGTTAAGCTTCAGCCTTTAAATGTACATGACAATTCGACCAATACATGGTGGGTCAGCAAATTCCCTAGTGAAATAACATCGTCCATTAGTCGAAATAAAAGATTTTGGCATACATGAGAAGAGGAGTTATATCTGAGAAGGAAAGAACGGGTACAATTGCTATGAGGTAGCGAAGAATGTTCGGTGACCTCGGGTAGGAGTCGAACCCGAGTCTTACCATTCCAGGGGCGCGTGTTAGCCAATGCACTAATGAGAATTTCCTTCGAGGTTCCATTCTCCCTATATCACTCAGCATTCTTCAACACGTAGTTATAACGTCACAATAATGCGATAAAAGCGATAAACCAAGAAGAAATCTTGCAGATCGATGGAGGTAGAGTCTCTAAAGATAGCAAAAACCGATGGTCCTAACATGGAAGGCCCGCGGAATCGATCTGACGACTGCTCTTATAGGATTCTGTCCACTTCGAGTAAGCCGAAGAGGTGAACTATGATGTCTACGAAGCAGGACATTATAATGACTTGAAATTCTCAACGTGTCGTATATCGTCCACCATACTTATTTTCAGGCGATTCTGCTCAGGACCCATTCCGGCGAATCGCTTAAAGTCTCGATTGAGGGCGGCGTGCGTCGAAGTCGATGGACGGCGATGGTTTTCCGGCAGAGTGCTCTTCCTTGTTTACTCGTTTGATTGTTTGTTTGTTTGTTTGTTTACTTGTTTATATAGCCTGCCATCGCCGTTTACTCGGCGGATCCTAGCTCTTTCTGGACTCGATTCGTTCCCTCGCCATCGCCCTTCACGAAATTCTTGGAATTTTTTTGCGTGTCGCTTCAGCTGCTGCTCGAGGATTTCGTTTCCATAGGAATATCGTAGAGTATATCCAGTGATATAGAGTGGTGTGTGAAGCTTTTGTAGCTTAGAGAGTGATGGCAAAATGGGGTTCCGTAGCGCAACGCGTTAGAGCACGCGCTCCCGTGTAGAGTGAGATGCGGGTTCGAGTCCTGCCTGACGCGAAAGTTTTGCACATCACTCTACATTACTGGGTATATCTGAAGCATCATACTATCGCTAGAGGCGATTCAATAAGAAGAATTTGATCTGAATATCGAATATAGAATTCTCTGGTCAAGGCGACATGCTTCGCAGTCTTGGAGGTGCCCGAGCTAAGGTCTCAGTATATTCATTCGTTTCGTTACAACTGAAAAGTACCAAGATTTCTGTGATATATCGATCAGAATTATTCTGACTAACCGCCTTTAGCGGTAGCATGATGTTAGAAATACACGCCCAATATTGTTCATTGGGTTGCAAAACTTTGGACGTCGGGCGGGATTCGAACCCGCATATCACCCCTTCCGGGGGCGTGCTATGGATCTCTATATTTGATATGACCGGCTAACTCTATACGTTTATGGAGTAGAAGTGGCACTGATGTGAAGTGGAAGGGATCGATAAAGAGTTTGTGACTGAGCAGACCAGGCTCGGCTTTCTTTGGAATTCAAGTAGATTTCATCAGAATTACCCTCTTGCGAACCTATGGCCAATTGTGCAAGTTCTGTAATCTCCGGATCGGTTCATAGCCTTATAGGAATCTTCCTGTATCTTAGGAAAATTACCTGGTCATCAGGCACATCGCCACTTTGTAGAGTTGGTAGTCCAGAGCTCATGTGGCGCAGGGGTTAGGGATGCTCTGCGTCGTTCGCAAGGTTAATTATTAGATCTGGCGCTCTTGGCTCATCACGCGTTCTATTCGCTCTGGAATCGGTACCAGACTCGTTTGGAGGGATAGCAGCGCTGGCTTGACACATTGAGTCGATTATATGCCTATTTGGCCTTTACAATGACTCTTGGTGGCCTAGCAATCTATCAGGTCAGTGTTGATATTCTCCCAAACAAGTCTGGTACCAATTCGGGAGGGATAGAACACTTGTCGGGCCATGAGCGCGACATCGAACCATCAACCTTGCATGCGACGCAAAGCACCCCTTACACTGCGCCACGTGCGCTATCGGCAACATACTAAAAAATGGCAATGTGACTGGTGACCAGGTAATTTTCCTAAGAGACAAAAGTTCATATAAGCCTGTGGACCAATTTCGAAGTTGCAGAACTTGCGCAGTTGGCCACAAGGTTCGCACGAGAGCAATTCTCATGAAATCTATCTGAAATTCATGAGCTTATTGAATCTGGGGCGCGGAACCGATCTAGTGACTATTTGTATCTCACGGGACTCTTCTGACCACTGCGCCACCAAACGGTTGTAATTCACGGCACTTTATGGTCATAAGGGGGCAAATGAAAAGTCGACCTTATTCGCTGGAGAGGAACTTCCATAGGAGTTTTGTTAACCATTCGAAAACTAAGACTTTTGGCTACAACTGCCCTTGGCCGGTTCGCGAAAAGACTCTTTAATAACGCTCTAAAATTCACACGAAACTATCCTCAGACGACATATTTTTCTCGACGAGCAGAGCTCTTTCTTTGGACTATTAGCAATCATTTAGTAGCGTAATGGTAGCTGATTCCCACGCTATGTTCATATCTTGAAAAAACCGTTTTTTTTTTGCAACGCAGCAGGTTAAATAAGTTGAATTCGCATGTTTGAGCAAGGGGGACTTTGACCAATTCACGTGCCGGTTCACGGGGTGGCCACGTGACCTGCTGACGTGGAACTTTTCTACGTGTTCATATAGCCGAAAAAGTGGTGATCATAGTGTCAGCACATGTGGGCGCCTCACGCATTGGCAGGTGATGTGGCCAAAAGCCACCTTGCTCACACATTTAGTGAAACTTATTTTATTTGCTGCGTTGCAGAGAAGCGGTCTTTTTGATAGTCCGAAGAAAAAGCTCTGTTCGGCGAGAAATATGCTCGTCTTAGGTAGAGTTTTGTCTGAATTTTACAGCGTTATAAGAGGGTATTTTTGACAACCGGTCAGGGGCAGTTTAGTTAGAGATATCAGCTTTCGAAAGGTCACTGACACTTTTTTGAAAGATTCCTCTCCAGCGAATCGGATTGATTTTTCCTTTGCCCTCTCTTAACCAGTACCTAATTCACAGTCGTTCGGTGGCAATCCATAGGTGGAAAATCTGCAAGCTTTCTTTCTTGGTGAGGCAGATACGAGGTTACTAACATGACTTATTCAGGAGGACGGTAGCTGGCATTTCGGCGGTTTCGCCTTCTTCAGAGTCTGGAGGACGCTCAAATTGATCCTCTGCCCACTGTTATCTAAATCCTTTCATTATTCGATTAATATCAGCGCTAATAAAAAGCCGGTCCTGGAATTCAAAGTGGGCTTTTCTACTCCTACTACTCATTTGCACTGCCTTCCTATTGAGGTTTCAGATGAACTTACACGAAATATGGCATCATGAGGAATATTTCGTCCTATGATTGTTAGTTCTTCCCATATTGCTTTGTCAGTGATCATTCAGATGAATCGTGACTGGTCCATGAGCGTTCTTTCTTCATTCTTCTCACGATATCGATTTGATCTACTTTTCAGCTTAGTCCTATACAATGGGTACCCGTCATGAGGACGGTAATATGTCTGAGAAAGAAAGTCGAAGCAGACGAATACTGAAGGAAGGAGAATGGGCCTGTCCGGATCCGAAATGTGCTCATGTCAATCAGGAGTTCAAGAACTCATGCGAGACATGCGGCAGACGTTAGTTTGTTGCTAATTTGTTTTTCTTTTTGGAAAAAAATTTGGAAATTGAACATCGCCATGTGAGAATATTTCGTTTAAATTACCCATTATTCTATAGCTTTTACCACTTTCCATTTTAGTTTTTCACTTTCAAGTTTGCTTCATTATTAAGAAGTTTTTTTTTTTTCAAGAGAAACCTCGATCGAAAAGTCGGGTTGGGAAGGAGATTGGCAAAGAAATGGCTGACAAATCGAAAGGACTTTTTGCTGCTGAAGATTGGGTGTGCTCGAAGTTTGTTTTGTCATAGAACATTTGATATTAATTGTGCCCATTTTATTGTCATTCTTGCGAAATGTAGATGTGGGAACGTCAACTGGGCCAGGAGAAAGACTTGCAACGTATGCAACGCGCCAAAACTAGCTGATCTCGAAAAAAGAACCGGTTAGATTTTTTCTATATTGCTAATCACCTCAGATTTTCTATCTTACCGCTCTTATAGCTCTTTTGTGATCTTATGGTTATGTATTCAAGGATTTTGGTCGATATTTTTTAAAACTGGAAACCTGGAGTTGAACCCGCGTTTCTCCCATACTGCGAGTGTGCGCTGCCATTAGACTACGGAGGCTAGCGCTGCTATACCACTCTTTTTTCGACAGTTGTCTTCACCTCAGTTGGTTTCAATGCCGATAGGAGCTTGCTAGATCAAGCCTATCAAAAGGTAGTTGATGACAGCCGTGTTGAGTTATATCAAAGAAAGAATGGTAGCAGAGCGGTGGCCTCTATGAAGTAGTGAAGTACGCGCCTCCGCTATAGGTAAAGCGCAAGTTCCATTCCCTCCTGCGGTAGGAATTTTTCATACCGCACAACATCTTGAGGTAATTGTGCCCACTGTTTGAAATATTCTTTGAGCACTTTTAAGGAATGATGATGTGTTATGTCATCACATTTTATTGCCTTGAAATTGTGAAGAGAAATGATACAGATTCTCAAGTACAGCTCATAATTGATGCGGATACTTTCAGGATATGGTGGTGGGTTCAATGACAGACAAGACATCGAGTATATAAAACGAGATATCGATGAAGAGTTTGATGAGTTTGGTAGGAAACGCAAGAAGAAAGACGGGGTTGGAGTGTTAAAGTTTATTTCATATGGCTTTTTTGTACATGGCTGTAAAACTTTGGGTTTGTTTCTTGTTGCAGCAGCAAAATGTTATTCCACAGAGTCGTGACATATATGATGCAAAAGATCCGGATAGTGTAGATCGTGAAGAAAACGAAGAAGGCGAAATCGATAATTACAAGCTTGGGAGTGATGGAGAGGAACAGGTGGGTTAGAGGTAAGATGAAGCTTTTATGAATAAGTAATTATCGAGTTCAGCAAGTTTAATAACGCTACTCTTTTGATTCAGGAAGAGTCAGATGACAGCGATGACGCTGATTTAGAAAAATATGATCTAACCACTGATCCGGAGTTGGCAGATATTAAGATCGAGGTCAAGCGACCTCCTCCACGTCCTATCAATAATGAAAGCGAGTAAGTTACTTTCATACCGAGTTGTTTTATCTTCATTTTATTGCATGACGAAGATTTTTTAGGTGCAGACCTCTTATTTCAACTATTTTCCTTTTTTATGGGGAAAAGCCTTTCTCGTGGTTTTCGGGTTTCTAGTTATCATTCGTTAACTAAAATGTCGGCGATATAGTAGTTACTTGCTTCCTGAAAAGCTTTCTTAGTGCACTGTAGCAGCGAGAATAAAATTCAGTTTCACATTCAGCGCGCATTATCGGGTCTGTTCGCGCTGCGCGCAGCGATTTTAAAGCGCCATGAAGAAGCATGATTTCCGTAATTTGGATAATTTTCTTCGTTTCATGGTAATTTCTAGGTTTTCCATATTTAAATTGTAGAGTGAACTTCGTTCCATTTTTCCATGAACTTGGGCTTATAGTACCACTGTATATTGTTAAGTAAATCCTCTGTGAAGCCTAAGCTTAGATGCGGGAAACGCAGTCTACTTTTCGCTCTTTCAGCGGTCTGTGAAGATTTTTTGAAACACAACTTTGCTTCAGAATAGCTAGTTTTTGTATCATGTACGTACTAAAAGTGATAAAAATCCACTCAACAACTTTAGTCGAGCAAAATCGTGTACCGAGTGTATTATATGATTTTATTTTCGCTGCAATAGCGCTTTGAGGTTTTCAAAAAAAACCATGACATGAATCGCCAAGATCTAAGCTGTCGATTACTTTTGAAGGTCCGATAAACTAAGAGGAATAAGCTTTCTTCTTAAAAGATAAAAAGGATTTGAGACGAAGGATTCTGCGGATTTTTCTTTTGCGTAATTATTTTTGATTGTTCAGCTGTTCGTGTTCATGCTCTGGAGGTGAATGCTCGTGTGAAGACAGTGAGGGCGATAAAAAGGATATGGACAAGGCACCCGATCGTGTTCGCGACAAAGTCTACAAATCTTCTCGTCAGCGAGATTTGTGAGATTTTTCATTGATGACTATATAGCTGAATGCATCACAGTTTCCAAAGTGTGTTCATATAGAGAAAGAAGTGATCGTGAACGACGCAGGCGTAGTCGGTCAAGGGAGAAAGAAGAAGAGAGACGAGATCGTGGAAGAGACAGAGACAGGTATCGAGAATCAGAGCGCAGAAGCAGTAGATCAAGGGAGCGAGAAAGAGCCAAGGAGAGAAAAAGGAGCAGGTACTTCTGTTTTATATGGCTATAATTTTTTTATTTCGATCACTTGTCCATTACTTTCAGATCGCGAGATCGTAAAAAAAGCCGTAGTCGTTCTCGTGACAAGAACAGAGAGAGGAGAAGGTATGATTCTGTTATGTTCTTGAGCGTACTAGACAATTTTGTTAAACTTACCTGCTTGGAGGGATCAATTTAATGTGAGATGTAAGATGTGAAGCCTTCATTACAGTGAAAAATTCGTTAGTCGAATTTGCCTCTGAAGTCACTTAGTAGACGGATTAGAGCTTTACTAGTTTGTAACCTTTTTGTGAATATGAAGGCTAACATTTTCCGACTTTCCCCGAAATCGAGTAACGTAGGATTATAAGAGTGCCCAAAACACTTTTGAAAAGTACCGAAAGGTTAGAGCTCTGGAGATTGAACGATGTTTGATTCCAACTAACTGTTAGCCTCTATATAAATCGCACTTCTTGTGCAGGACTCAGATCAGTCTCTTTGATGTCTCATCGTGGGATGTATCAAAAAGAGATTCTGAAATATTAGAGTCTTCAAAGAATTTGTTATGAAGTATAAGGGAAGAAGTGTTCGATAGTAATCAATCCTTGAACGCGCCATGCATTCGGTCCCATTAAACCCCTGTAGGTGAGTAAATGCAGTTTAACTATTAATCAGGTAGTACTATTCTTGAGGAGTCCCGTATAGTTGTGCGGCCTTTAGGAGATGGAAAGCTTGATGAACATGAGGCGCAGGACTGAACCGGCGAGCATAGTCCATAATACTATTGTGATATTATACCTTTATTTCGAGTGTTTTATTAAGACGACGCTCAAGTTTCAATATATCTCATGATTATTATTTGAGCCAACATGTTATATGGTCTGGTAATGGGCTCTTGTACAACCCGATACACGTGTTTTGACCATGCAGTCTCGTCAGTCGGGCACAACCCGTCGTCTTTTAATCTTTTTCACAAATTCTCTGTGGGTGCTCCAGTCCCCACACAAAGAGCTAGAGAAGACGAACGATTTATACTCTAAGTCTAGTGGAATCATCACCGAACTTACAGAGTTTTACACTCGACTGTTCTTTGCCTAGTATTTTATAATATTATTCCTTTATTTCAAATGTTTTATCAAGACAGCGCTCAAATTAAGATTTAGAATCAATAAAGAATAACTCGAAGTTAATAAAGGTATAATATTATAATTTACCAGCCAAAGAGCAATCGAGTGTGAAACACTGTAAGTTCAGTGATAATTTCATTTGACTTTGATTGGAAATCGTTCCGTCTTCGCTACCTTCTTTTAGGGAGAGTAAGGGCTTTCCGAGAGGATTGGCTAAAAAGACTGAAAGGCGGCTGGTTCTGCCCGACTGACGAGACTGTAAGGTCGAAACACCTGTATCGGGCTGTATAAGAGCCCATTACCAGACCACTCGACATGTTGGCTCACATGATAATTATGAGATATATTGTGATATTGTTTCTATACTCATACTAATCCTAAATGATTGGTTTTTGGTACTTTGTGGATTTAGGGGAGATGAAAAACCGACCTCGTTCGCTAGAAAGAAACTTTTCTTAGGAGTGTTAGCAAGCATTTGAAAGCTCAGTTCTGGCTACAGCGTTACGTATCCGGTTTTGCCAAAACGCCTTTTGGTAATGCTATAGAATCCAAATAAAACTAGTCCCGGAGACGCATATCTCTCACCGCACTTAGCTCTCTTGGACTATTAGTATTCATTCGATAGCGTAGTCGAAATTGATTCCAATTTGGTTTGATTGGTGCTTATATCGTGAAGGACCGTGCGGAGTTGCGTGTTCTCTGAGCCATTGTCGGAGGAAAAAATGCTATTGAAACTTCATTCCACTGTGATTTTGCTAACAGGTTTCAACAGTCCTCTGTTTCAGTAGAGCATAGTTTCAAGTTTTTTAATCTACATTTCTTTATCGTTATTCTATTATCTTGTGTTTACAGGAGTCGATCATGGGATCGTCGACAATAGTGCGTGTGGATTGAAACGGATGTCAACTTTGTTTCCAAAATGTGATATATGACTTGTAGCTTGTTTAGCCGATTCCTTCTGCTTTGCTAATTTATTAGGTTTCTCATGTTGGTTGTCGTACTATGTTTGTCATGCTACAGGTTTCTAGTACATTTTGGAGTATTTTGTGCTATTTCTCCTTGTGCTAACTTTTTTGCGTACTAATTTAGTTTTATTATAAATATTTGCTGCACTTTATGTATTTGTTCTATATGTCTGGCGTATTATCGTTATTGACGATTACTGACTTGTTTCTCAAATTTCATTTATTAACATAAGTTTCGTCTTTTAGAAAGACTAATGGCCAATTTGGAATTCCATCGTACGTTGTTTTCTTTTGTCTTCATGTAGCTGACTGACTTGACCCTTTTGGTAACACGTTGATTTCTGGCTTCGCACCCCGTGCGGTCGAACGGCTGACGAGGCGCGCTGAATTGGGTGTTGTAGCTTTCTAATTGAAATGAATTCAACTAGTCACTGAGGGGAGGGGGGAGGGGGGGGGGGGGGGGGGTGGGGGGCGGGTTGGTGCCCAACAAATGATAGGTAATATTGAAAGGTTTGAGTAAGGCCATCAGTAGCGAAATAATGCTAATGCTTCCTAGTGAACAATTGAGCAAGTTGTTTGCCAAAGATGCTATTGCACACAGCATAGGGTCGTTGTCCTAGTTCTTAGTTCTTTTTTTGTTTTCTATTGTTACTATTTTTTAGTGTTATGATTTTGTAGTCCATCTTAAAGCCAATTTGTGACTTAATCTAATCGGTGGCGCGATTGTACGTTGTAAATCCTTTGTCAGAAGCGTTTGTGTATATTTTTGTGAGAAGCGCTGCTAATGAGTGTAAATTCTTTGCGGATCATATTAGAGCTGCTAATTATATTTTGAGAATGTCATATAAGTAGAATAAGAATAGAACAGTGGAATAAGTAAAGTGCTAGATTCTGATTTTCTTCTTTGAGCAAAATACGAGGTGTTACATCAAAACTTTGTTCGACAGCTGACGTTTTCGGCAGTTCGCTTCTTCAGAGCCTGGGAAGCTCGAGTGGAGATGGAGTGATCTACACTTGGATCATCCAGTGGAACACATAAAAAGCGGCTCTGAAGAAGGCGAACTACCGAAACGTTAGCTGTGGAATAAAGTTTTATGTAACACCTCGTGTTTTGCACAAAGAAGAAGATCAGGATCTATATTGAAGCATGTCGAGGTTAATAGATAGTCGGTCTTGGGAATTGAAAGGCTAGACTTGTGTATTGAGGCACGCACCCATTACAATATGCTTCAATGGGCCGTGGCGGCTCGGCGACCAGTGGTGCATATACGGTCCCACGCTGTACTGAAAGGGTTAATCAGGTCTTTCGATAAGAATTCACGTAAAACATCGAGTGATAAGTGATATATATATCTTCCAGCATTCGATGATGGTTTTTCAATCAATTCTGCTAATTTACAAGGTTATGCTGGTAACATAGGCAGTCGGTCTCAGGTGTGTTTTTTTCCACATAGATTGTATCATTACGTATACTGTTTTGCTGCTTGTGCAGGTTTTTTTTTCGATATTTCAGAATGTAAAAGACGGAGGTGACCAAGTATCAACCCGCTGGAGGGAAATCTAGCTTCTTTTCGATAGGATTTTATCAACAGTTCTTTGATGTCGAAACCGATCAGGTTCGTGGCTTTTCCCACTAGGAGGTCGATGCGGAGCTCACATATCATTTGCTTTGTTCTTTACAAGGTTTCAAGTTCGTAAACCTAGACGTTATTGCTGTCTGATTCAAGAATATCACATTAGTTCGTGGACAGCGACGAGTTCAAATTACGATAATTCTCTTACTTCATGTTATTTGTGAACATGATTATATGTTAAGCCGCTAGTAGATTGTTAACTTTTGGTAGAATGCGATTGCATACAGGCGGCTTTCAATCTGAGTTTTTACTTGTCAGACGGCGCGACCGACGTCCGAGCGCGCGGAGCGCAACGCTATCTTGTTAGCATTAACCTTTTCGGGACCATGAACCCAACTGTCTTCGTCTTTAACGCCCATCGTGTTGCATATATCAACGGCGTCTAACACGCTAGAGTTACACGCAACACGCTGCG
>JAHQIW010005073.1:0-65117 GCA_019055375.1 Parelaphostrongylus tenuis
ATAACCGTCGCGCTACATACTCGTATTTGAGTAAGTCTTTCTACAGTACTATAGCACTAAAAATTAAATTGAGCTCGACAAGAATGACATAACATGTTCTAAACTATTAGGTCTAGTGGTATACAGGGGAGTGTTACGTCCTATCAAGTCTCATCAGTACCACCCTCCGTCGATTTAACCGATTCTCTAAGATTAGATCAAAGACGTCTGTTTGTCACTAGCACTAACAGCTCAAAACATGTTATATCCTTTTCCCGTTATGTCAGTTTGAGCGGGTCTATGAAAAAGCGGTCGATGGAAGAGGTACAAATTAATTTAACAATCGTCGCGAACATTCACTTTTATGGCGCATACAAAGATCTGGAAGAACGCAAAGCATATGAATGTGCAGAGAGGATCTTCGAACATTGGAGTCATACGTTTTAACTGGAGCTATTTTCAAAACGGAGAGAAATCTTTGCTTCAAAAGGAAAAAGCGTGCTCCACATGTGATTTGTGCCATCGCAATCTATTGGTCGCATATCGATTCACGGCCACTACGCACACTAGGCGGCAAGCAAATGTGCAACGTATGTGAAACTTAATGCTATTTGCACCTTCTTTGCTGCTGCACTGTAAACAATCTTCTAAAAAAGAAAAGATACTTTTAAATTATTTGAGACCTGTTCTATCGGAGGCTTACTTCGTTGTAATTGAAATGGGTACCCTTTTTTGCGGAATAGTAAGTAATGGAAAGTAAGGTTTATCTATCAATCGAAAAGTGACGGCAGTAGATCACATACTGAAAGAATTATAATATTTTTAACGACTCACAATTTCTGTAAACTTTGTGATTAGCTACCGTGAGGACGGTATAAGCGCTCCAAAGACGATAACGATGGTTTTGCATCATGGACGATTCGCAATACTTCATTTATACGAACAACGTTCTACGACGTTTCAAAAAATAAGCACTAAATACATTCTAGAAAAAATTTATCAAATTTTAGTGATACGAGAGGAATGTAATTAATATGCTTCTGGATAGCATATACTAAGGGGACAAGTCTTGAAAAACTCGTGAAAAAAATTCGAAGAATGAAAAGCTAGCAGCGCTAAAGGTGACGGAGTCTATGGAGATTAATCCACACGAGAAAATTGCCAGTATTGAAATGTATAACGCTCAGAAGGCAACAGCAGTAGAGAAACGAGAACCAAGTCAGATACTTAAGGCTACAGAACTTTCGGCCACACCTAATTCGTCCATAATTTTCACAATAGGTGCTACGAAAGGTTCAACTAATGCATCAGAAGTATACGGCAGAGCGGAGACTAGTGCTACAAACGACCAATTGCTGGAAATTCCGATAAATAAGTCTTCTGAAAATGTATTGAGAAAGGAAGCCAAGAAGACCAGATATGCAGATCAAACGCATAAATGCTTGCTGGTAAGCCTTTCATACGATTTGTAAGCCAATGTCAGTTCCTCATACTTCCCTTTCGTCTCAGATTGGGAAAGGAGATTCATTCGGCGTCGGTGAAGTCAGTCTGCCATACAATGCAGTTCTACGGACTGTATTGATCTGCATAACTCTGAGCATTGGTTTTGCCTGTCTCAGCTCATGCATACATTCGCGAACTTCCACAGACCACTCCGGGTAAGCCAAATTATGATGTCCTTTAGATGGAATCCAAGCGCTGGTTCTAGTCCATTATGAGGCAACAAAAGAAATACCCGATATTATTCGCTGGATAGGAGCTTTTTATAGTAGTGTTAGTAACCATTCGAAAACTCGGAATTCCGGATAGACCCATACGTGGCTGGTTTCCAAAGCACCCTTTTGCAATGCTGTAGTATTCAGAATAAAAATTGTTCCACACCCGCCGTGCTCCTCAAATTTTCTTACAATTATATACTGAAGAAAGCGCGGCATATAATCGTGTAGAGGAACTTTCGTAGTATCTGAGTCAATGGCTTTATGTGGAACTTCTTTCAAATCGGAGAAGAAATTTTTGTATTGAATAACGAGTTGCATTCCATATATGCATCGGCCAGAGCATCGATTAGATGGCTCCGCTATCCCTCCCAATTACCCAGCGGACCAGCCGGTCAACAAGGTCGTATGTAAAACTCGATGGCATCTTCTTACCAAACGACATTTTCAAAAAATAAGCACAATATTGGAATCATTGATACATACGCTATCAAATGATTTCTCATGAGTAGAGGAAATGCTCGGTCCGGCCTATCAAGAGAGCTCTTCAAAAACGGAACTACATCTTTGAGTTCTTTGAAACTTGCGCTATCGAGTGACTACTAGCTTTCTAAGGAAGAAGTATTCTCCAGCGAATGAGATCGAGGTAAGATAGAAAAACGCGCAGTCGTGTGAGACATAATTTTATTATGGATTTTACAGAGTTATAGAAGTGCGTTTGATAAACACTCTAAGTGGAGCTCTATCCAGATATTCGAGCTTCTGTGTGATCGCTATCACTCTCCCAAAAATTTCCTGTTCAGCGAAGAAGATCGATTTTTGGCTTCTCCCCTCACAATGGACAAGTACCCGGATATGATGGTTACCCTTTTAGTGCCGTACCTATGTTGAGAGTGCGGCTCAAACTACTTTCTGGACATTGTCGGCAATCGTCTTCCTGGTGATTCGACATAAATGGCACCGGAAATGGGACGGTGTAAAGCCTGAGACATTTATTCCCGACTATCCTGTTAGTTGGCACTGTGCTGAGGTACGTTGCGAACCAGTCTGTGAACGAAAAAAGATGCGCTAACTATAGGATCACGAGCCAAGGAAGCTTTACAATGAAGATAGGGTGATCAATTGAAGACATGTCAATGATCAGTTGCTTGGTTTTGCCAAGACCCAGCAATTTGCTTAGCATAATTCCTGTTCTCCACCTGCTTCTTCTTTTTTCCTTTGCTTCTGGTCCCGCGTTCCTTTGAGAGCTTGGAACAACAGGCTCACAGCAGACCTATTCGAATTTTACTGTCTTTATTTTCATGGCTTGTCCAGATAGCATTTGTTGCGTGGAACAAAAATTTCAATGGCATCTAAAATTGCAGTTTTATTAAGTGTGCACCTAGACCTTTAGGCAGTAAATATTATCGGCGTACGTTGATGCTTATTAGGAACATTATCGTTAGAAATTGGAGTGTGACATGTAGTGCTATTCCAATGAGAAGGCAAACGATGAGAGCGATCGCTCTCAAGAAAGCACTTTTGGCTTCAACAGCTCTTCTCCGGTAAACAAGATAAAAAGAGGCCTCTTGATTTCAGCATAGGAGTGATATATCACATCAAAGGCGAATATTTGTACAAAAATAATCCTCTGCACTCTCATTAAAGTCAGTGTACCACGATTCCTTTCATGCATTTTGCGCATTATGATGAAGAAAACCGCTAAGCAATAACAATGACATTATTCTGATTTGTAAAGGGATGAAGCTCTAGGCGTCGATCAGTCCCTGGGGGATGCGCCATGCATTCGACTTCAATTTTTCAACTTCGTTTGAGGTATCTGAATGCATATCTGGCCTTTACAACGACTCGAGGTGGTCTCCCGCTTAACCGAGTCAGTTCCGTTTATCCCTCCAGACAAGTCTGAGACGTGTCTGGTACCAATCTACCGACCCCGGAAGGATGGATGGCTTGTTCAGCCATGAGGGCGAGATCGAGCCATTTACCTCATGTGCGACGCAGAGCACCTCTAACCTCTGCGCCACATGCGCTCCTTCTGATTTATAGATCATCACAAATGCTAGGAGCTTTCAATTCTCGACAGTTGGAAGCAAGACGATCTGCGACTGTCTGTAACACATACGGCTTGAAAATCAGAGCGCGCTGTTATCGGGTAACGACCACATGTGACCACTTAGCCGATGAAGATTTCAATTTCAGATCATTAGTTATATGATGATGGTCGGAATCTTCGCTCAATTTCCCCTCTATAACTACACACTCTACGAAATTCACACTGCTGATTTGTTTACAGACCGCAGAGTAAAAATTTAGTCGCGAGATATTTTTTGCTAGTGCGATTTCACTTGTAACTGCGGTTATCATAGTTTGAACATGTAACCTTTAGGTGGTTGATCGTGCCGATTTCAAAAATTCAGTGTATATAAGCACTATAGAGATAAAGGACTACTACGCTATGACTGGAAATCACACAAATTGATAAATACTACAAAAGCCGCTCATAAGCAAAAGCAGTGTTTGGTATCGATAAATTTTTTTAAAATTTTTTTTCATTTATGAATGATATCTACCAACAATTAGAATGCCTCTCATGCTTGATTCATGTTATGAAAGTGGTACGGTCAAACTGGCAAACTCCACACAAACAGATGAAGTACGCTTTAAATAGAAAAAAAAACGTTCGAAAGTAGATGGAAATGAAGAAAACCTAACTCTTAAGCATAATACACATTGTCAAATTATGTCTCGGATAAAAAAGGAGGTTTCAAGACGAAAAAAGTCGAAGAAATTACAATATCGGTGATCTGAGAAGAGTTTCCAAGAACAAACACTAAAGTCAATCATATATCAGTTTACGTATCATGTGAAGTTAAATTCTTACCTTATCATTGCCTCAATAGGAACAATCTGAGCGGTTATTGCTTTTGTGGTAGCTGGATGATCAACATTGATTATAAATATCTAAGCTTTCTGTTAAGCCAAATTACCAAGCTTGCCACGAGTTCAATAACTATAATGTTTTGAGCGAAATTAGAGTAGCGGACATTACAGTGATTAATAGTCGACTGCTCGAGGCTGATATTTTTATTATAATACTTTCATATTTGACTGTTCTCAAGACATCTATGTAGGGGGTTCTCCCCGAACTGGAGTGACTCAGGCGCGTACTTTGGAACGAACGAGGCTGCAAGGCTAAAACGCGCGTATCGTACTGTAAAAGTTTCTATAAAAAGCCACATGAAAGGCTTGAAAGATGTTGCTAGAATGAGTACCTTCAATACTCCAGTTACGCCTATCTAGACTGATGAACGATCTGGTTTCAGAGTGGAGAAGGCCAGCGGCTTGGGGAGCGTGCAGGCGCATTGAGAATGTAGGGAAGAGGACCAAGAACATATGACTCCATGCCCACTATTTCCAGTCTACACTTATCTCTGCTTTAACGAAAGCATCAGTATTTGTCTTTGCGCAGTCAGGACGAGATTTCACTTAACGTTACTGGACTGATTGCTAAAAGTATGCCGCATTTTGCAAATGAGCTATAAAATCTGAAGTTTCGAGTTACGCCAGCGGTCGAAGATTATGCATCCTGTTCTGTACGCCAGGATATCGAAGATGAGTTGAGCAGGACACGTAACACACTTTGACTGCAACAATGGACAATAAGCCGTTACCGACTGAATTTTCCGTGTTATCAAGTGCACTATACTACTGGCGACCAGAGAGTATGATTTATCCACGAAAAACCTAAAGGAAAGATATGATGTTTAACAAGTTCCTAGAGCGAGAAGACCCACTAGGTAGCGCCTGTATACCGTAGGATGTTACGTTTTTGGTGCTGCTCTGAATTCTTATTCAGATGACAGGAGGCGGAGGAAATAACCTCTGGGGTATTTTTGTTTGGTTGAACATCTAACTGATGCAAAACTATCTGAAACCCCGCCCCTCACCATTCTTGAACCGTGATAGTTATGGTTCCATCGGTTCGCCAAACAATTGCATGCCCTATTTCGAAGGTGCTATAAATTTGAGACTGCACTTTTCTCACAATAGTAAAAAAGCACTGTGTGATTCCCATCTTCAGGTTTATGTAAATTGATATCTATTTCATCGCTGGAGTGATAATTCGAAAAATGCCGAATGGAAGCGGTGTAGCAATAGTACCTCTAATTCTCGTTTTTCACTTCTGTGTGACGGTTCCACTATCGCTTTGTAATGGAGTAAACTTAAATTTCGTGTAAGCTACATGCAATCCTACGCAGCGTTTCTTTGCAATTAAATTGCTTTAACGAAAAACTTGAACTCATATTTCATAATATGCGCACTCCCTCGTGGAGAGGCAATTTGATTAGTACAGTAGTGCTCGACTTTTCTCGCACATTATCGACGCCAGTTCGACTCCTCACATACTACACTGTAGAACGAATGTTGTAGTGACCGAAGACCTAGGAGACAAAATGGTTGATCCAGTTTCAACGAAATAAATACAAAGCACTGCATACAAAGCGAAAACGAATTCATGTAACGAAAATATGCTAACTCATTCCTTTTCTCTTCATTCTTCTTGCACAAAGCACATTCAGGTAAGACGTTTTGCGCATCCACCAGCATATGCATAGAAATATACCAAATGCCAAAATGAAAAATCTCTTTACTTTATTAGAGGAATGATCGCTTTTACTGGCTACAAAAAGATAGTTCCTTGGGACAGAATGAGAAACATGATGTGTGCAGGAGACAAGTTTAGCGAAAGTAAGTACATATTTCCTCTGCTCATCATTTCCAACGAATTATGCACAGCTCTAAGGCGCTGCCCGATAGGAAAAGCTTGAAACACTAGTAACAGTACAAAGCGGTCGCCTAACACACGGCGACTACAGCTAGCCCGAAACTGATCAAATGATGACATGTGCGATACACAAATTTGCATAATTTGTGCTAACGAAAAGTGAGGCGATTACATGAGTTTGAGTATCTGTAACTGATCTCTTGAAGAGCATACGGAGACGAATACAATGGCCCTCTGTATCAGTTTGAAAGTAAACCTAAGTGGAAAAGCTAAACAGAAGCACAATACTCCTGGGCCATGAAGGACGCAAAAACATAACAAAGAAGATTTGAGTATGACTATGAACAAATACAGATTTTTAAAGAAATTGTACACAAAACTTTCATAATTCTTATATGGTAGTGCTGCGCCTTAGAAAAATTTCGTGCCATTCCTCATACTGGTTTTTATAACCTGAACCAGGCACATTCCTTATCCATATAAGACTCTATGCCACTGCTCTTCAATAGATGATTAATGAACTCAAAAGGAACAGGCGGTGTGAGTGCTAAACTAGCGACATGCGAAAAAAAAAGTTTGACAATATGGTATCAATTAGCCAAAATTTATCAACGCCCTCCTTGAAAGCACCGTGAGAATATTAGTATAAGACAGCATGAGAGCGAAATTGACAGCAGACAATCTTGTATTGCTGATGACATCGCCCATATAACATCAAGTGTCAGTCCAGTGGAGCAATATTGCTTGATTTTCAGAACGGTTGTGAAGAGATTAGTCTCTGACTAGATCGTGCGATAAGGATGGCTATGAGGTGAGGAGGGGTTTCAATTGCAATATTCACACTCATCAGGATGAATATCTTCCATGCACTCAAGAGGGCGTAAACATTACGAAGAGAAAGCAGCGAAAGTGGCTTGGCGGGTGTATTGAAGGCGTGTGAATACCTATCTGGGAAGGGGTTTTCGCTGATACGAAGCTCAGTCAATGTGTCGAATGTTACTAACATCTCCGAATCCTTGTGGAAAATAATGCGCGTCCTTTGAGTACAAAACAGCTTCAATAGCAGATTCTGGTGTAACGGATGGCCAAAATACATGTGGTGTCAACAAGTGTCACAATGTATATTCCGGCGCAAAAAAGAAAGAGCTTGTGAGTCTCGTACAGACTTTGATTAATGAGTGTACTATTGCGGGACAGTGTTCAGTCAGTCAGTCCACAAAAGCGAATGAGTATAGCGTTTTCAGATCCCCTCGTGTTGAAAAAACGGGCACACTCGTTATGCCAACGTAGAAGAAATTACATGACGAAGACATGATACTTTACAAAGCTAACACATTGCGGACGGAGTGCATTCACTGAAAGCACAACTGTCTGTTCGAACTTTCACCACATAGAGATTATTCATTAGAGTTTGGTGGTCGTTCGACAGTTTTACAAACAAATTCGAAAGTGTAAACTGTCTTAAAAAAGACCATTTGGAAGCGCCGCAAGAGCAGAAGATTTTAAAATTTGCAGTAAATCCCAAAACCGACTATCTATTAAACTCGGCATAGTTTGAATAAATAAGTACCTTCTTCTGTTTAGCTGCTGCGAGGTGTTATTGGTATTATTTATTGAATATCAGCGAAGCTTATGGCAATACAGTTAATAATGCAGCATGAATATTACAACATTCGTGGTGGCGTACGTTTCGGCAAGGTTCGCCATCTACAGGGCCTGGAAATGTCAAATTGATTCGCAAGTTATTAAATCAAAAGCCTTCATAACCCTAGCAGAAAACGTAAGAAAAAATTTTTGGGTCCCAAAGGAAAACCTTCATTTCAAAAACTCTCACCGCTTAGATGTTTTAGGTCTTTCGATTAACCATTGAAGACCTGCCACTTAGAGCCAGTGCTAAAGTGAGACTGTTACTGGCTCAGGCCGGAATATTAATTAGCCTGAGGTATGGTGTTAGGTCACGCGTTATTACGAGGCATTCCTCTTAGCGGTTCATTTTTGGACCTTTGTTATGTATCCAAAAGCTTCCAAAGTTTTACGCGTAGATGTTTTCGAATCCTGTGCAAAGACCGTGAATTATCCTTTGTTTTATCGCGTGCAATTTGCAAGACCTTCGAGATCGGCTCAGCTATAAAGCTAGACTGGAACCACCCAACAATCACGAACAGCACGAAAAGAAGGGGCATTGCCAACACCGCCTTTTCTTCGAGCGTTTTTTAGACAGCAAGGCCCCAATAATGAAGTGGATATCAATTTTGGCATATTTTCCGACGAAACTCTTAGAATCCTTAATCACTATCGCGCAAAAAAGTTTAGCTGCAACTTAACATCGACGCAGAGAAACGGTATACAACAGATACGGGAGCTAATAAAGTCCAAAACCTTTCGACTATCAGTTAGTGATAAGGGAGGAGAGTTCGTGGTAATTCCTCATCAGTTGGATGTTGAGATAGCGAAAAACACCTGAAGGACACTACACTCTATCGTCCATCATCCAATAAGAAATTCCAAAAACAATATCGAAAGTTGAAGAGTGAATGGGTAAAAATAGCAAGTTCGGTTCGTTTGAAATCTTCCGTTATCTCTTAACTAAGGCTTAGTTCACCATCATGCCCCGTCTTGTACTTGCTTATTAAGACTCATAAGTTGGTATGTACTGATGATCTTGCGTCTGCTGATCCATCAAAATTCAAAGTTGGACAAATCATCAGTTGTGTAGACGGGCCAACGGATTGAATAACGTGGTTTACAAACTTAATACTAGTCCAACTACTAAAACACATTCCAGCCCATCTTACCAATACCCAAATATTCTTAGATCGTCTACGTAACGCGTCTCCCAAAACGTGCACGTAATGGAGTCGTTCGACGTTACCGCTCTTAATACAAACGTGTCGAATGAGTCCGCAATGCAAGCCATATGCGAGCTTTTAACGGAGCACGAAAGAACTACGAACATGTATGGCATCTCAATTCGGCAGGTCATGGCTCTCTTGAAAAAGTGCCTCAGCTGCTCATTCTTCAAATAGTCTGGGAATTATTTTGCTCAGATCAAAGGGCTGGCGATGGGACAACGACTAGCTTGGACCCTTGCTATCGTTTTTATGTCTAAAGTAGAGGCACCAATATTCGATCTCCGGCCGTTACTCTACTGTAGCTATATAGATGATGGTTTTATCGGCTGCTCAACGCAAGTGGAGATGAACAAATGTTTCGAGTTGTTAATAGTCAGCCAGAGTACATAGCGTTCACCAGTGAGGAATCAAAGGCAAATTGGCTTCCGCTTTTGAACGCTAAAGTCAATTTCTCTAAAAACTCCTACAACACAAAGTGGTGTCGCAAACCACGCAACAAAAACATCCTGGTTCACGATCTGCTCATCCCTCGCTCACAAAATGCGCACTTATAAAAAACATGTTTCGAACAGCTGCTATTGTGTGCACAAGAAAAGAACACAAGATAGAGTCCCTGAGCTTGGCGCGAAAAATAGCCTTCTCTAATGGCTACAATACGACAGGAGCTTCCCAGGTTAAATTTAGAGAAAATTCGCCGCCCTATACGGAAGGTCTAGCGAGGATAAAGTTCTATTCGTCCTGCCTTTTATTACCCACGAAGTAAGTGCAGCCATTAAACGCTGCTTAAAAAGAGCAGGTTCAAATAAATCGGTAACAGTGGTCGAGATACCACCAAAAACACTAAAACGCCAATAAGTCCGTAAGCGACTATATGATCGTCTCTGCGAAACCAACGACTGTAAGGTTTGCCCAAACGGCAGAGACGGCGACTGCATGAGGTCGGGTACAATTTACCTGATCTCTTGAGAGGCAAGCGGGGATGAATATGTTGGCGAAACGGGTAGACCACTCTGCATCCGCGTAAAAGAGCACCTAGCTGGGAAACGTAACTCAGACCCAAAAACCCCACTAGGCAGGCATAAGGAACAGAAGCATAAAGATGCAGATATTAAGATAAATTCACGGTCCTTGCACAGGAATCGAAAACATCTACGCATAAAACTTTGAAAGCCTTTCGGATACATAACAAAGGTCCAAAAATGAACCGCTAAGAGGAATGCCTCGTAATAACGCGTGACCTAACACCATACCTCAGGCTAAATAATATTCCCGGCCTGAGCCAGGCACAGTCTCACTTCAGCACTGGCTCCAAGTGGCAGCTCTTCAATGGTTAATCGAAAGACCCAAAACATCTAAGCGGTGAGAGTTTTTGAAATGAAGGTTTTCCTATGGGACCCAAAAGTTTCTCTTACGTTCTCTGCTAGGGTTATGAAGGCTTTTGATTTAATAACGTGGGAATCAATTTGACATTTCCAGGCCCTGTAGATGGCGAACCTTGCCGAAACGTACGCCACCACGAATGTTGTAATATTCATGCTGCATTATTAACTGTATTGTCACAAGCTTCGCTGATATTCAATAAATAATACCAATAACACCTCGCAGCAGCTAAACAGAAGAAGATACTCATTTATTCAAACTATGTCAAGGTTAATAGATAGTCGGTTTTGGGATTTATTGCAGATTTTAAAACTCTTGCGGCGCTTCTAAAAGGTTTTTTTAAAAACCGTTTACACTTCCGAATTTGTTTGTAAAGCTGTCGAACAACCACCAAACTCTAATGAATAATCTCTATGTGGTGAAAGTTCGAACAGACAGTCGTGCTTTCAGCGATTGCACTCCGTCCGCAATGTGTCAGGTTTGGAAAGTATCATATCTTCCGAATGTGATTTCTTCTACGTTAACATAACAAGTGTGCATGCTTTTTCAACACGAGGGGATCTGAAAACGCTATACTCATTCGCTTTGTGGGCTGACTGACTGACTGAACACTGTCCCGCAATAGTACACTCATTAATCAAAGTCTGTACGAGACTCACAAGCTCTTTCTTTTTTGCGCCGGAATATACATTGTGACACTTGTTGACACCACATGTATTTTGGCCATCCGTTGCACCAGAATCTGCTATTGAAGCTGTTTTATACTCAAAGGACGCGCATTATTTTCCACAAGGATTCGGAGATGTTAGTAACATTCGACACATTGACTGAGCTTCGCATCAGCGAAAACCCCTTCCCAGATAGGTATTCACACGTCTTCAATACACCCGCCAAGCCACTTTCGCTGCTTTCTCTTCGTAATGTTTACGCCCTCTTGAGTGCATGGAAGATATTCATCCTGATGAGTGTGAATATTGCAATTGAAACCCCTCCTCACCTCATAGCCATCCTTATCGCACGATCTAGTCAGAGACTAATCTCTTCACAACCGTTCTGAAAATCAAGCAATATTGCTCCACTGGACTGACACTTGATGTTATATGGGCGATGTCATCAGCAATACAAAGATTGTCTGCTGTCAATTTCGCTCTCATGCTGTCTTATACTAATATTCTCACGGTGCTTTCAAGGAGGGCGTTGATAAATTTTGGCTAATTGATACCATATTGTCAAACTTTTTTTTTCGCATGTCGCTAGTTTAGCACTCACACCGCCTGTTCCTTTTGAGTTCATTAATCATCTATTGAAGAGCAGTGGCATAGAGTCTTATATGGATAAGGAATGTGCCTGGTTCAGGTTATAAAAACCAGTATGAGGAATGGCACGAAATTTTTCTAAGGCGCAGCACTACCATATAAGAATTATGAAAGTTTTGTGTACAATTTCTTTAAAAATCTGTATTTGTTCATAGTCATACTCAAATCTTCTTTGTTATGTTTTTGCGTCCTTCATGGCCCAGGAGTATTGTGCTTCTGTTTAGCTTTTCCACTTAGGTTTACTTTCAAACTGATACAGAGGGCCATGTATTCGTCTCCGTATGCTCTTCAAGAGATCAGTTACAGATACTCAAACTCATGTAATCGCCTCACTTTTCGTTAGCACAAATTATGCAAATTTGTGTATCGCACATGTCATCATTTGATCAGTTTCGGGCTAGCTGTAGTCGCCGTGTGTTAGGCGACCGCTTTGTACTGTTACTAGTGTTTCAAGCTTTTCCTATCGGGCAGCGCCTTAGAGCTGTGCATAATTCGTTGGAAATGATGAGCAGAGGAAATATGTACTTACTTTCGCTAAACTTGTCTCCTGCACACATCATGTTTCTCATTCTGTCCCAAGGAACTATCTTTTTGTAGCCAGTAAAAGCGATCATTCCTCTAATAAAGTAAAGAGATTTTTCATTTTGGCATTTGGTATATTTCTATGCATATGCTGGTGGATGCGCAAAACGTCTTACCTGAATGTGCTTTGTGCAAGAAGAATGAAGAGAAAAGGAATGAGTTAGCATATTTTCGTTACATGAATTCGTTTTCGCTTTGTATGCAGTGCTTTGTATTTATTTCGTTGAAACTGGATCAACCATTTTGTCTCCTAGGTCTTCGGTCACTACAACATTCGTTCTACAGTGTAGTATGTGAGGAGTCGAACTGGCGTCGATAATGTGCGAGAAAAGTCAAGCACTACTGTACTAATCAGTTTGCCTCTCCACGAGGGAGTGCGCATATTATGAAATATGAGTTCAAGTTTTTCGTTAAAGCAATTTAATTGCAAAGAAACGCTGCGTAGGATTGCATGTAGCTTACACGAAATTTAAGTTTACTCCATTACAAAGCGATAGTGGAACCGTCACACAGAAGTGAAAAACGAGAATTAGAGGTACTATTGCTACACCGCTTCCATTCGGCATTTTTCGAATTATCACTCCAGCGATGAAATAGATATCAATTTACATAAACCTGAAGATGGGAATCACACAGTGCTTTTTTACTATTGTGAGAAAAGTGCAGTCTCAAATTTATAGCACCTTCGAAATAGGGCATGCAATTGTTTGGCGAACCGATGGAACCATAACTATCACGGTTCAAGAATGGTGAGGGGCGGGGTTTCAGATAGTTTTGCATCAGTTAGATGTTGAACCAAACAAAAATACCCCGGAGGTTCCTTCCTCCGCCTTCTGTCATCTGAATTAGAATTCAAAGCAGCACCAAAAACGTAACATCCTGCGGTATACAGGCGCAACCTATTGGGTCTTCTCGCTCTAGGAACTTGTTAAACATCATATCTTTCCTTTAGGTTTTTCGTGGATAAATCATACTCTCTGGTCGCCAGTAGTATAGTGCACTTGATAACACGGAAAATTCAATCGGTAACGGCTTATTGTCCATTGTTGCAGTCAAAGTGTATTACGTGTCCTGCTCAACTCTTCTTCGATATCCTGGCGTACAGAACAGGATGCATAATCTTCGACCGCTGGCGCAACTTGAAACTTCAGATTTTATCGCTCATTTGCAAAATGCGGCATACTTTTAGCAATCAGTCCAGTAACGTTAAGTGAAATCTCGTCCTGACTGCGCAAAGACAAATACTGATGCTTTCGTTAAAGCAGAGATAAGTGTAGAGTGGAAATAGTGGGCATGGAGTCATATGTTCTTGGTCCTCTTCGCTATATTCTCAATGCGCCTGCACGCTCCTCAAGCCGCTGGCCTTCTCCACTCTGGAACCAGATCGTTCATCAGTCTAGATAGGCGTAACTGGAGTATTGAAGGTACTCATTCTAGCACCATCTTTCAAGCCTTTCATGTGGCTTTTTATAGAAACTTTTACAGTACGATACGCGCGTTTTAGCCTTGCAGCCTCGTTTTCCAAAGTACGCGCCTGTGTCACGCCAGCTCTGGGAGAACCCACTACATAGATGCCTTAAAAACTATCAAATATGAAAGTATTATGATAAAAACATCAGCCACGCGCAATCGATTGTTGATAACTGTGATGTAACTGTAACTGATAACTGTAATGTCCGCTACTCTAATTTCGCTCAAAACCTTATAGCTATTGTACTCGTGGCAAGCTTGGTAATTCGGCTCAACAGAAAGCTTAGATATTTATAATCAATGTTGATCATCCAGCTACCACGAAAGCAATAACCGCTCAGATTGTTCCTATTGAGGCAATGATAAGGTAAGAATTTAACTTCACATGATACGTAAACTGATATATGATTGACGTTAGTGTTTGTTCTTGGAAACTCTTCTCAGATCACCGATATTGTAATTTCTTCGACTTTTTTCGCTTTCAAACCTCCTTTTTTATCCGAGACATAATTTGACAATGTATATTATGCTTAAAAGTTGAGTTTTCTTCATTTCCATCTATTTTCGAACTTTTTTTTCTATACAAAGCGTACTTCATCTGTTTGTGTTGAGCTTGCGAGTTTGACCGTACCACTTTCATAACATGAATCAAGCATGAGAGACATTCTAATTGTTGGTAGATATCATTTATAAATGAAAAAAATAAAAAAAATATTTATCGATACCAAACTTTGCTTTCGCTAATGAGCGACTTTCGTAATATCTATCAATATGTGTGAATTCCAGTCATAGCGTAATCTTCATTTATCTCTAGAGTGCTCATATACATTGAACTATTTGAATCGGCACGTTCAAACACCTAAAGGTTACATGTTCAAACAATGATAACCGCAGTTACAAATGAAATCGCACTAGCAAAATAATATCTCGCATGTAAATTTTTACCCTGTATTCTGTAAACATATCTGCAGTGTGAATCATGTAGAGTGTGTAGTCATAGAGGAGAAATTGAGCGAAGAATCCGACCATCATCATATAACTAATGATCTGAAATTGAAGTCTTCATCGGCTAAGTGGTCACATGTGGTCGTTACCCAATAACAGCGCGCTCTGACTTTCAAGCCGTATGTGTTACAGACAATCGCAGATCGTCTTGCTTCAAACTGTCGAGAATTGAAAACTCCTAGCATTTGTGATGATCTATAAATCAGCAGGAGCGCATGTGGCGCAGAGGTTAGAGGTGCTCTGCATCGCACATGAAAGAAATGGCTCGATCTCGCCCTCATGGCTCAACAAGCCATCCATCCTTCCGGGGTCGGTAGATTGGTACCAGACACGTCTCAGACTTGTCTGGGAGGATAAACAGCACTGACTCGGTTCAGCGGGAGGCCACCGCGAGTAATTGTAAAGGCCAGATATGCATTCAGTCACCTCAAACGAAGTTGAAAAATTGAAGTCGAATGCATGGCGCATCCCCCAGGGACTGATCGACGCTCAGAGCGTTATCCTTTTATAAATTAGAACAATGTCATTGTCATTGCTTAGCTGTTTTCTTCATCATAATGCGCAGAATTCATGAAAGGAATCGTGGTACACTGACTTTATTTGGAGTGTAGAGGATTATTTTTGCACGAATATTCGCCTTTGAAGTGATATACCGCTCCTATACTGAAATCAAGAGGCCTCTTTTTATTTCATTTACTGGAGGAAGAGCTGTTGAAGCTAAAAGTGCTTTCTTGAGAGCGATCGCTCTCATCGATTGCCTTCTCATTGGAATAGCACTATATGTCACAATGTATTTTCTAACGATAATGTTCCTAGTGTGAATCAACGTAGGCCGGTATTATTTACGGCTTATAGGGTCAAAGTGCCAAATTTAATAAAACTGGAATTTTAGATGCCATTGAAATTATTGTTTCACGCAACAAATGCTTTCTGGACAAGTCATGAAAATAAAGAGAGTAAAATTTGAATAGATTTGCTATGAGCCTGTTGTTCCAAGTTCTCAAAGGAACGCGGAACCACAAGCAAAGGAACGAAGAAGAAGGGCAGGTGGAGAACAGGAATTATACTAGGCAAGTTGCTGGGTCTTGGCATAACCAAGCAACTGATAATTGACAAGTCTCCAATTGATCACCCTGTCTTCATTGTAAAGCTTCCTTGGTTCGTGATCCTATAGTTAGCGCATCTTTTTCCTTTCACAGACTGGTTCACAACCTACCTCGGCACAGTGCCAACTAACAGGATAGTCGGGAACAAATGTCTCAGGCATTACGCCGTCCCATTTCCGGTGCCATTCATGTCGAATCACCAGCAACACGATTGCCGACAAGGTCCAAAGGTAATTTGAACAGCACTCTCAACATAAGAACAGCACTAAAAGGGTAACCATCATATCTGGGTACTTGTCCATTATGAGGCGAAAGGCCAAAAACCGATCTTCTTCGCTGAACAGGAAATTTTTAGGAGAGTGATAGCGATCACACAAAAGCTTAAATATCTGGATAGAGCTCCACTTAGACTGTTTATCAAACGCCCTTTTATAACTGTGTAAAATCCATAATAAAATTATGTCTCACTCGACCACGCGTCTTTCCATCTTACCTCGATCTCATTTCGCTGGACAATACTTCTTCCTTAGAAAGCTAGCAGTCAATCGATAGCACAAGTTTCCAAGAACTCAAAATTGCACTTCTGTTTTTGAACTGCTCTCTTGATGGGCCGGACCAAGTGCTTCCTTCTACTCATAAGAAATTATTTAATATCGTATGTATCAGTGATTTCAATATTGTGCTTATTTTCTGAAAATGTCGTTTGGTGGGAAGATGTCATCGAGTTTTACATTCTCGACGACTTTGTTGACCGGCTGGTCCGTGGGGTAATTGGGAGGGAGAGCGGAGCCATCTGATCGATGCTCCAGCCGATGCATATATGGAATGCAACTCGTTATTCAATTCAAAATTTCTTCTCCGATTTGAAAGAAATTCCACATAAAGCGATTGACTCAGATATTACGAAAGTTCCTTTACACGATTATATGCTGTGCTTTCTTCAATATATACTTGTAAGAAAATTTAAGGAGCACGGCGGGTGTGGAACAATTCTTATTCTGGATACTACAGCGTTGTAAAAGGGTGCTTTGGAAACCAGCCACGTATGGCTCTACCCGGAATTCCAAGTTTTCGAATGATTACTATCACTACTTTGAAAAGCTCCTGTCCAGCGAATGAGATCGGTATTTCTTTTGTCGCCTTACAATGGACTAGAGCTCGCGCTTGGATTCCATCTAAAGGACATCACAATGTGGCTTACCCGGAGTGGTCTGTGGAAGTTCGCGAATGTATGCATGATGCTGAGACAGGCAAAAACAATGCTCAGCGTTATGCAGAACAATACAAACCGTAGAACTGCAATGTGTGGCAGATTGACTTCATCGACGCCGAATGAATCTTCCCAAATCTGAGACGAAAGGGAAGTATGAGGAACTGACATTGGCTTACAAATCTTATGAAAGGCTTACCGGCAAGCATTTATGCATTTGATCTGCATATCTGGTCCTCTTGGCTTCTTTTCTCAATACATTTTCAGAAGACTTATTTATCGGAATTTCCAGCAATTGGTCGTTTGTAGCACTAGTCTCCGCTCTGCCGTATACTTCTGATGCATTAGTTGAACCTTTCGTAGCACCTATTGTGAAAATTATGGACGAATTAGGTGTGGCCGAAAGTTCTGTAGCCTTAAGTAACTGACTTGGTTCTTGTTTCTCCACTGCTGTTGCCTTCTGAGCGTTGTACGTTTTATTACTGGCAGTTTTCTCGTGTGGATTAATTTCCATCGACTCCGTCACCTTTATCGCTGCTAGCTTTTCATTCTTCAAATTTTTTTCACGTGTTTCTTCAATGCTTCTTCCCTTAATATATGCTATCCAGAAGCATATTAATTACATTCCTCTCGTACCACTAAAATCTGACAAATCTTTTCTAGAATGTATTTAGTGCTTATTTTTTGAAACGACGTAGAACGTTGTTCGTATAAATGAAGTATTGCGAATCGTCCATGATGCAAAACCATCGTTATCCTCTTTGTACCGCTTGTACCGTCTTCACGGTAGCTAATCACAAAGTTTACAACAATTGTGAATCGTTAAAAATATTATAATTCATTCAGCATGTGATCAATTGCTGTCACTTTTTGATTGATGGATAAGACTTACTTCCCATTACTCAATATTCAGCAAGAAAGGGTACGCATTTGGAGCAATATTTTTTAAGAAATCCCGTAAAGGTGACTGTTCGGAAGTATCCTCGCATTTTCTAAGTCCTTCAAAGGAATTTTTGCTTCTACAAAAGGCGATAGGAACGACGACTTTGAAAATCACTTCTTTTTGTCTTTGATGCTTGGTGAATATCAGATAAGCACTGCTTGTTGTTCAATGCTGTGATCACCTAGAGCAAGACTGGTTGGTCGTGGAAGCGATAACCTTATTGTTTAGCAGTGGCCAATTAAGAAGAAAAAGGCACTTCTTTTTCTAAGACGGAAACAAATAAAGAAATGATTCCTTTGCCGGAGAAGAATTCTCGTCAGAATCATAGTAATAATTCGAAAGCTTAAATCTCAGGCTACTGTGCTGTGTGTTTTGTTTTTGTAAAAGCCTTTTTCACCGCTTTAGCATTTGATTAATAGTACGTTTCACACCGCTTCTTTCCTTAATTATTACCTCAAGTATATATATATATATATATATATAGAGAGAGAGAGAGAGAGAGCCGGAAAAACTCTTTCCTTAGCCTGACAGTAATCCTCCGATAGAACAGGTCTCATAAATTCAAAAGTATCTTTGCTTTTTAATAAGATTCGTTACAGTGCAGCAGCAAATAAAGTTCAAACAACATTAAGGTTCACATACGATGCGCATTTGCTTGCCGCCTAGTGTGCGTGCTGGCAGTGAATCGATATGCGACCAATAGATCGTGCTGGCACAAATCACATGTAGAGCACGCTTCTTCTTTTTGAAGCAAAGATTTCTCTCCGTTTTGAAAATAGTTCCAGTTAAAACGTATGACTCCAATGTTCGAAGATCCCTTCTACACGTTCATATGCTTGCGTTCTTCCAGCGCTTTGTAAGTGCCATAAAAGTGAATGTGCGCGACAGTTGTTAAATTGATTTATACCTCTTCTATCGACCGCTTTTTCATAGATCCGCTCAAACTAACATAACGGGATAAGGATATAAAATGTTTTGAGCTGCTAGTGCTAATGACAAACAGACGTCTTCGATCTAACCTTAGGGAATCGGTTAAATCGACGGAGGGTGGTACTGATGAGACTTAATAGGACGAAACAGGCGCGTGTATACTATTAGACCTAATAGTTTAGAACATGTTATGTCATTCTTGTCGAACTCAATTTAATTTTTTGTGCTATAGTACTGTAAAAAGACTTCTCATAAACGAATATGTAGCGTGAGCCTCAGATTAAAGCTTTTGAATGATTACTGACTCTACGTCTTCTTGTCCAGCGAAAAGAATCGTTTCTTGACTTTCTGCAGTCTATCAGATGTTCAGCAATGTCAAGACTTATGCGGTTTTCTATTCTATTCCATGTGTTTTCATGTTTCCTAATTAAGAATGAGCTGAGAAACTCTAGTGAGTGGAGTTGTACCTGTACTTCCTTCGTCTGACACAACTCTTTGTCGTACAATAATAATGACATCGCGATAGAAGCAAGAACAATTTGAAGCATTTTCATGCCGTAGAATACATGCATCTATAGCTGAAAAAGTTTATTCATTTTTAGATAATTTCTGTACATTTGAAAATGTAAAATGGGATCTGGATTCTTTTCCATATCCGACAGAGCGAAAGCAAATGACTCCTTTTGCTGGTCAAAGACTTATTGCATTTTTAGAAATCAGGCGAAGGTTTAAATTTCGATAGGCTGCTGTATGCGCTCGTTTGTTTTTTAGCAATGCCTTTCAATAGCACTGTAGCATCGGAAGCAAAATTATACCTCACACCCGTCGAGCGCCCTATCATTATAACGCTTATATTTCGCAAGAAGCATGAAATGCATATGAACGTGTGCAGGAAATCTTATAGTATCAGAGTCATACGTCACCTCTGAAGTATCTCTGAAGTCAGAGAAAATACTTAATTCAATAACGAAAATCGCCCTGAGCATGTCAGTCGCGTCTGAATGGTCTATCGAAGGTGCGTCATCGATCTACAGGCAGCAAACGCCCTACCGACAAGCAATGCAAACGCGGCATGTGTAGAGTGAAACTTAGCATTTTCTTTACGACACTGCAGTCATTTCTGAAAATCAACGCAATCTTGGAATTGTCGAAACTTCATGACTTAGATAAGTAGATAAGTGCACTGTCCTGCGCGTAGGAATGTGTGAAACACAAAAGCTTTCCTCTGATATAGCGGTGTTAGAAAACTTTTCAGAAATCAAGCATGTTTCCAAATTTCTAGAGACTTGAACTATCGAGAGATTACTTTCAGTCTAATGAAGGAGTTTCGTCCAGCGAAATATAACTGGAATAAGAAAAAAGAACGTGGCTTATGTGAAATATGATTTATTTCCGAGTGCTACGGCGCTATAGAAAGGCGATTTCAGAAACTGAGATGTGGCACGGTAGCCTGAATTTTAAGCTTTTGACTAGTTACTAAGACTCTCGTAAGAAATTCTTCTTAAGCGAGAGAGGATGTTACTTAATTTTCTGGCCATTAAAAGAAAAGACCCAGATCTCCACATAAGTGCTAAATTCTACCGCCCACATCACCGTTGGTCGTTTCTTGGTGAAGACGAGACCCGAATGTCGCTTGTGATTTGGGAAAGAGGTTCTTTCGGCATGTCAATCCACTGAGGCAACATGAATTTGTCAAATATCATAAATTTAGCATGCGTCATAACCGTCATGGCGCGTCTGTAGCGCAGTGGCCATGGTCGTCTTGCAGCACACAAATTGTCGTTTGATATCGCACGACAGATTTCTTTTAAGCCATTGTCACATCTCCGCGTATCAGCATCTCATTATCACTATGCATTTTTAGCGCTCTTATTTTCGTGACGATTGCTTCCAGGTGGGGAATTTTGAAGAAAATGCTAACGTTCCAAAGTTCACCCTTTACATAACTCACTTGTTGGTCCCTATTCATATCGGATTAAGATAATACATAGAGTTTTCAGGATTTATTTAGGAGTCAGAAACCTTCACAACTCACTGCTTGGGATGTTAACAAACCAACTGCTCCACGTCAATGGGTAAAATTAAAAAGACCTTCTTCCATTTGAAAAGCATAATATGCCTTATCAGTTCTCAATGTTTATCCTCTTTTACAACCCTACTGATAATCCTGAATATCATATCCTATTTTCACGAGTGATAGGCCATTATTTGCAAATAAACCCAATGATGTAGAGTGGTGTGCAAAACGTTTGTGTCAGCCGGAATCGTTCCCGGCTCACGCCAACGTTTTTGCACACCGCTCTACATCATTAGGTTCATTGAAACATCATAACACCGCAATCGACGGTCAAATAAGATGATCTCCTCTTGATTATTTGCGAGTAATTTTGCCATATCAACACATTTTATACACTTTTATTAGGGAATCGATCTCCCATTTCATCCTTTCTTGGGTCTGTGCTAACCATTGCACTACAGGCGCTCTTGTTCTGCCATCACTTATCATACCATTGCTGAAAGCTGTTAATAGAAGGGATTCTGGTGTATTAGACATTATCAAATTGCCAACACAGATAGTCACCTACATCAATATGGTTTGTCACTTTGCGAGTAAGTTTCTCTTCAACAGGCATTGACTACTGCTTTCGACTTATTTTTGGTTAGGTTTCTGGCTGTACGATGGCCAAATTTTTTCTATCCTGAGCACAGAAATTTCTGCAGCTTGTGGTTTTACAAATTCTCACTCCGCACTCCTCTACATAGTGCTTAAATATCTAGGAACATCCTTATTGACATGAAGCGACACATCAGTGCTTATTGTGTTTGCAAACTCAAACATTTTTAGGAACCCTCATCCAGCTGTCTCTTTAATATTTCAACATTTTAGCGCTGGACTCATGAAACACTTCAACAATTCGAACTTCTGATTTCTATAATGGAGAGACGCCTTTGTCACTGAATGAAAATCGTACTTTTATAGTTAATGCTTAAACAGTGCTCTTGTAGAGTTGTATGTTTATAATACAATCTTGGAACTGCTGAACATATTTTGCAGCAACAATTATATGCTATATCTTCACACTAGCGAAGAAAAAATCAGTATAACTAGTTATTCACAGAGATCATTAAAACAATTGGCCTAAAATAATTAGCAGGCACAGTCGAGTTTTTCCTTCAAATTTATCGCACATAAATAGTTACGAAAGTTCAATTAAGTTCAAAAATAATAGCAAATATTGACTAAAATGTATGAGAACGTTGGACAGTGTGTTTTGTCCAGTTTATAGAGAGCAGCGATTTTCTTACTCATTATAACTAACTAGCATAAGAACAAACTAACGTCCTGTACGTTAGAATATCTAATTCATATTGCTCTCCTAATTCAGCATCGAACACTTTCACCGGAAGCTCGTTTTCTCTCGTTTTCGCTGACGATGATTAATAAAAATGTATCTTTCTCAACGGACTTTTCCCTACAACAAAGCTAGAAAAATGCCTCTGGAAAATAAATTTCAGCATACTCTATTTGTGAAAATAAAAACTGTCATGTCTCGTTAGTAAATTCGTAGAGCCACTCTTTGTGCTGAATTCAATTACGGCTTCATTTATAAGACGACTAGTTCCATCTACGAGTTGCAACAAAACTTTCTTGACCCACTAAGAAAGAAAAGAAGCATTTTTCTGAGTTTAAAACCAGAACATTTTTTGAACGTGGATGAGGCATCAAGATGAGGGCGAGATGATATTCACATCTTCATCGGAAGCATCGACATGCATAAATGAGCATTCAGTTGAGTAACTGATGTGAACAATCCGCAATCAAAATTTTGTAGACTTTTGGAAGGAGGAAACGACTGATCAAGGCCGTGAGGACTGAGACAAAGTCCTCGTAAACTTTAGCAAGGCTGCAGAAAGATCAATCGATATTGAGCTTTTCTGGGCAGGATGTGCGGAAAGAATTAATCCCATAATCTGCGCTTTGAATATGTATGCCTTCTGTTTTAGTTCCCAAGATCCTCTATCATATACTACCGTGTGCATGCTAACAGTTGCGATCTATTTGTTTTCTTGCATTCGTCTGCAGTTGTTGGGTTCTGGTGCCTATGTATTTGATCTATATTATTCATGCAATAGAATGTAGATGGGACGACTTCCTTTGCAATATTTGAGATAGGAGGCGATATCTAACTCCCCTCAGATCTAATACGTTCAAGACTATAGGAGTCGTTGCGTGCAACGTAAACTTCAAAGCGGCGCACAATTTTCGCTGTTTGAGGTCTTTGGTTCTTGTTCATTATGAATCGTCAAACGAAAAACCGACCATATTTGTTAGACAGCAGCCATTCATAGGAGTTCTAGCAGTCATATAGAAGCTTAGATTTCTGGCTACAGCTCCGCATGGCCGGTATTCTAAAAAGCGCTTTTTTGCCGTTGTTACAGAAAGAAATTCCTTATGTTACACACGCGCATATTTATCGCCGGGCAGAATTTTTTCTTGGAAAGTCGATAATCATTTGATAGCGTAGCGGTAAGTGATTCTGATGATTTGCTTAGTTTCTGAAATTACGACTTTGTAGGGAGAATAAGGTTGAGGTGAACATTTTTGGTAACGCTGTTCACAGGCTATTCGACAAGGAGAGGACCCTGGGAGGAGGCGTGGCAAAAGCGGGACAACACAGGACGATCAAAATTTTGTTATTCAATTAGGAATTTTTTGTCTGTTCTGAAAGAAGCTCCAGATAAAACGATGACTAAAATACTCCGAAAATTTCGCTACATATTGATATGCCTTTCGGATTCCAGCGAATTATACGCGTGACAAAACTGAAGGCAAAAGGCGACTGTGAAGCATAGTTTTGATCCGGCTGCTACAACGTTATAAAAGGGTGTTTAGAAAAAGCGGTGACATGAGGCCGTAGCCTGATGATCCAGATTTGGAATGGCTGCTGACACTCCTACAAAAAGCTCCTTTCCAGCGATTGAGATCTGTTTTCATTCGTTCCCCTCCTAATCAGAAAAAACCTTAATTTATGACATAGCCGCATTATTTGAGAATCTATTCCAATATCAAACGGCAAATTTCAACAGTTCATAATTCGCCATTACTTTTGCTCCATCTTAATATAAGAACTTCTCACAGCAATATACACAAACACCGCCAAAAATGATTTACATTGCATCATCGCGGCCCCGGTAATGCTACTTTACTTAATGTACAGTGTCATTTTTGACAAACAGTTGAATATTTTACTGTTCATCAGAAAGCATTAGAGTTGTCGCCACGTCTGATAGCCTTTTTGAAGTTTTCTCCAGTAATATCCTATCTTCTGCTAATCGCAAAACTTCCTTCAGTGACAATTGAAATCTGTACTCGTCAGAAACTACAACACTGCATTCGACCGCGCTCTGCCAGCAGGTTAATCTCGTCGCGGGTGAGGTGAATAGTAGACATGCTAACCAAAGTGCTAACGAGGCGTTGGTCAAGAATGACTAATTCATTGGGATAAGTAGGCTGCCAGATGTAGTGTAAAAGGTAGCGCAATTACTGTAAATTCGTTATGCATGATGCTGATTTTTATGTAAAGGTAGAAGGATGGAGAAGAATTTGTTCGTCAGTCACATTTCTAGTTCATCATGCACTCCAAGACAAGCCATTCACTTAGTGCAATGATCACCAGGAATGCCGCAGTACTATCTTGTCGTCATCTAAAAGGAAATCAGGTCCGATAAAGAATTAGTTCAATATGTCAGTTAGGACATAACACTCCATGTGCGTAAAGGAAACTTCTCAAAGCAGTTCAACAGCTTCAAATGCAACAAAATATCACGAAAGTTCCAATAATTCTTCCAAAGCAAATCACTGTAACAAATATCTGAACAGTATCAGCTCATTTCACAAGTATTTTAACAGACTGATCTTGACCTATACCTTCTGTTTCGAGTGATTCTTTGGATCACGCTCAAATTCCAATATGCCTGATAGTTATTTCTGAACATGCTTGTGGCCTGTTATAAGCACTTATACAGTGCAATACACGTATATCGGCCTTGCAGCCTCCTCAGTTGCACGATGGCTTTCGTCTGAGCAGATCTCTCTCAGGGGAGAACTCCCTTACATAGAGAAGTCGTCGACGAACGTTTCACACGCGCCGATAAGTGATAAAAAGATATGTGAAACGCAAGTGAAACGAAAGGTATGATAGATTGGACGAAAGCAGTTAAAAGCGCAATCGAGTGTAAACCATTGCCCGTTCAGTGATTTTGCCACTTGTCGGCGCCTGTGGAAAGCTGGTCGATGAATCCCTCTATGTAGCGGAGTTCTCCCACGAGAGGAATTAGCTCAGACGAAAGGCACAGTACAAATGGCGTGGCAGTAAGGCCGGAACACGTGTATTGACCGTATAAGTGCCCGCAAGAGACCGCATGCAAGATTCAAAAAACTACTAGACCTCGACATATATGGTCGCAAGGCTATGGGAGAATATTGAGAATGCAGTGAAAAGAAGAAAGGATGTCCAGCACCTGTCCACCTTTTCGACTGAACGATTCCTCTTGCTTCAAAATATGTTTCGTAACATGAGCACTAAGTAATCTAGATAAAAAACGATTATCATCGTCGAATGCGCTGCCAAAAAATCGGCGCTGGGAATATTTTGTATCTCAAAGCGAGAGATAGAATCCGAAGCTCTGACTCAAGTCATGGTTCAAAAACAAAGACCCGCTCAATGTGCAAACTAAGGAAGACCATATAGGCCGCGCACATATTGTGCTCTAACGACAATCGAGGGCATAAAGTCGTTATCGACTGCATTCCTCGGCTTGTCAAACACACGTCAGGTACACCGCCGACCCAATGGTTAGAATTCTCAATAGAAATCCTAGAAAACAATGATGTTGAATAAGTCTTTGCAGAAGAAAGAACCTATTCAGTCACGCTTGCACGCGACAGCGAAACAAGGAAAGTTTATTGACACTTGCTGAAATCACTCGACAACCAATAGGAGGATAAATGGTATAAGTCGCTCAAAGATAAAGATTGTCGTGTAATATATATTGGCCGCATGGAAATCATTGTATCCTCTTCCCATTGCTTACCGCCGTTTCGTGCCTTTATAGGGTGTTGAACTAGTAAATGGAGTAAGGGCTTATCTCTCTCTTTGGCTTTCTCAGTACTAACATTATGGCATACACTCAGTGACAAATCTGTGGCAAATCTCCCATTGATTCTGGGAAACCAACGTCTGCCCGCCATGGCGATGACCTGCGGGCTCCGGCAATAACAACCAGAAACGAATCCTTGACAAATCAACCAACAATGGACCACCCTCAGTACAACACACACTACGCTCTCACGTCTACTACGGAAGGTAGAACTCGTAACAGACGGTTAAATTCCGAGCTTCATAGGATGCCGTCTTAGACCAAGATTACATCCCCGCACCTCACGACGGAGATGTTTCTTGCTGTGCACTTATGATTTCAGAAATGTCCTCCAAATAACGGTAGACACGCCAATCTCAAGACGCCCGTCTGTCGTTCTATAAGAAATGTGAACCAAAAAGATTGCAAACTCTATTCAGATGAAGTCTTTGTCTTCACCTGTATCACCTGTTGTCCTGTTAATCTTCGAGTGACACAAGTGAGCACCAGCACTACTTCCATTTTTTCCAATCGCATGCAAGAATAGCCCAGTGAGTTTAATCGCTCTGGGAAACCGTTGAGCATCATATCTTTTTTCTAAGCTTTTTGAAAAGAAATCGGATCACCGCGATCTGTGGTCTTTCTGTGGAGCACTTGACACCCAAAGGAATCCAGTCTGTAACGGCTCTCGCCCATTTGTATGTCGCCTGCCTTATTCGATATTTTAGCGTGTAGATCGTATCTTTGATTGTCGATCTTAAAAAGGGGGTCAGAACTTCGAATCACTTTTCTCATTTGTGAAGTGCGCGACACTTGCCAGCATCCACGTTTGGACTGCCGTCCAATAACACTAACTGGTCGTTCATTCTGCTTACACAGCGGCCAGGTTTCAGCTGTATATGTTAGGACAGCGATAATCGTCGAGCGAAAATGTGGGCACGAAGTTGGATGTCTTTTGTCTTCCCCACTACATCCGTCGATACTCTTAAACGCTCCCCAAGCCTCTCGTTTCCTCCTGCCTCAACTCTGGAGCTAGATCCTTCATTATATTGAATTTGCTACTTAGGTAGACGTAATTGAAGCATCTGGAGATCTTCGCTTCATTGAGCGTGAATGAGGCATTCCAAACAGATCCGTTCCTCATGAATATCGTTTTGGTTAAATCTAGTCGTAGACCAATCTTCCCGCAGGCGTTGTCGAAATCGGCCAACGTTCGTTTCGCTTGGTTGATGCTTGGTGTTATGAGAGCGATATTATCAGCGAGGCAAAGATGGTTTTGTCGTCGACGGTCAATTTTCACTTCCATATCGTCCGTTTTCAATGTTAGCATGAGGTTTTGGAAGAGGCTGTGATAATTTTGGCATGATTGTATCGCTAGTCAAACCACTCATTTTGTGTTAGTAGTAATATCGTTACAGAGTGGCGAGAACCTGATTGTGAAAGCTCTATATAGCTTACGAAGGACCGCTATGTACCGAGTAGAAAAGCCCTGGGTATCCACAGCCTCTATGACTGCTTCAGTTTCCATTGAATCAATGGCTTTCCTTGGATCGATAAAAGTGGAACAGAACGATCTTTTGCACTCTCGTGAAGCTTTAGTGAGCCTTGTGATCGTATGTCTCGTGATCTCAAGCTCACAGGGATCTCAAAGTTCGGTCTGTCGCCAGATCGCATGACTCGTCTCCAGGTGGCAGATAAGCGAATTAAACACGAAGCAAAAGCGACCGTGTGCTTCCCACACATGCATGTGGCTCTAGCGCCAATTTTTGCTAGCTGTAGTAAATTTTTCGGTTTCAGCAGTCGCCCCGGCTTTGTCAGTTGCCTCTCAAGCAGCGGGTGCTGTTAGGTTGATCGCGACCGCTCTTCCACGACGCTCTAACAGCCCGCATTGCCTGCGAGGCGAATGACAAAGCTGAAGCAACGGCTGGGACCGGAAATGCTGGAAGCTGCAGCTAGCACCTGTCCTGTACGTTTGCGGTGTGTACGACGCGGTTTTGTAAAGACAGTATAATTTGATAAGAAGACTGACTTTGCCGACATATGCATTCATATAAAAAATATATACAGATACATATAAATGCATATCCTTTGGCGAATAGCGCCATTTTTGGCTAGCGGGCGGCTCGGACGGCCACGAAGAGAGGCTGCCGGCGTCTGTTCCAAGGTTAATGTGGTAGTTTTCTAATGAAATTCATATTTTTCCGTCAGTAAATGGTCAAATATGATAGAACAGACTCGATTTAGGTTATTTTTACAAGAAATAACTCAATTTCTCCTTTCATAATATACACTTTTGAAGGGAAAAAACAAGTATTCATGGAAAGGCTATATTTAGGAGCTTTATCGAATATTTTTACGCTATTGCATCTATACTTATCCACTTTTGAGCCAAATTTATCTTCTATTTCTTACAGTTTTTATATGTTTTAGTGCATAAAGTGCATGAAATTCATTATACTGGCTGAAGTTGAAAAACATAAATTTTGTAAAAATTGTGCTGCTTCTTGCATGCCATACCACTTCATCGATAATTCTCAATATTTTTCAATTGCTAGTTTCAGATTCCCTTTTCTCGGATCAATGCGTCATTTTGTTCGAATGTTTTATTCGTAGCTATGGTATGCGAAGAAGAAATGGGGTTCAGCGGTTATGTCCCATTTTCTCCAACTTGTTTGAGCCCTTTGCAAAAGACGTATTTTTTACTTTCGCAAAACGTTGTGGTAGCAATTTTACACCTAAAATTAAGTGAATTTGAACTATGCATTCAACTCCCTCAATGGACCGTTTTTCTCGCTGTAACAGTTGAAAAAATTTTGTTTCACAATCATACATTCTTCTCCGGATGAAGGTTTTTTATAAACAAATGGTAATCATCAGATCGGGTGCATCTTAGCAATTTCTGTGGTGTGCTTGATTTCTGGAAGGCACTCTTCGGAGTGCTGTAACAGTCAAGAGAAGATCATATAGGAAATTTCGATCATTTTCGATGTCGGCATCCTGTTTTGACCTCTTGGAAAAAGCGAGATTTCTGATTTCTTATATATTATAGTAGTCATTCAATAACTAAAACTTCGAAAATTATTGTGGGTGCTTTTTTTTTAAATGGATTCCTTAATGCGCTCTAACAGTAAAAATTGAAATATCCTTCACACTCAGACATTTCCCACTGAAGAGAGCTCTTCCGCTGAACTTTCGATTCGATAACTCATATCTCGGCGATTTCCACAAAACTTTTTTTTTCCAAAAATAAATCCTTATTGTATTGTAGTAGTCAAAAAAGGTTATGTTTCGAGGTTAGTTGATATGTTGCTAAAGGCACTTTGATTTATGGCCAGTGTCGCGGATTCCCACCCTTTGAAATGCGAAACCCAATTTTCTTTTGACTGTCACGGCTCTCGAAGGAGTTCTCTTGAAAAATGAATTTCTACCATCGAATGGTTATTCACTGCTTATCGAAAATTTTATCCTGCTGGAAATCCATAAATGTGACGCAAAATTTCATTAGGACTGTCATAACACAAAAAAACCTATTTCAGAAACAGATTACACCGTTGAAGTTCGCTTATTTTCAGCTATCGAATAAAAGTGCAAAAAATCAAGTGAAAGGTCTTTTTTTTTTTTTGAAAAAAGCCAAGAGCTCACGTGCTCTATGCTTAGAATGCGATTGCGTGACAGAGATTGTTTCCAAAGTAAAATTTTTCAGGACGCCAGGGCGCGATTTTTATTGGAAATACGTTTACAAAAGCTCTATCAATGATAACTTGAGTTCGGTAAATAACAGTTTACAAGAATCAAAATGTAACTATTTAAACCCGAGAAATCCGCCATGAATTAGAAAAGTTGGAGCGATTGCAAAACGTAAGCTTTTACTTATTAATTGAACTTTGGAATTATTTTCAAGCAGCAATCATAGTATTAGAATCATTAATTTTTAAGCTATCAACTGACTACAGAAACATCAAAAAGATAAGAGGAATTGTTCGATAACAGTTGGAAACATGCTTCTTTTTTGCCGTAATGTGGTTTTATCTTCGAAAAAGGCAAGATTTTGGGAAGCTTTAGCGTTATTCTCGTTGAAATCATTCATAAAAAAGTCTCATCAGTGATATGTATTGTTTTTTGATGATTATTTTTCTCTGAGAACTTAATCAACACGAATTTGTGTTGAAGCAACCACCATTCTTCGTAATCTCCGAACGGCGCGCCCAGCTAAGGGTCTAATGATCCTCATCATCCGTAGAGGATACATATATATATATATATATATATATATATAATATATATATATATGTATACATACATACATATATATACATATATATATGTATATATATACAGACATACATATATATATATATATATATATATATATATATATATATATATATATATATGTCCCATCGCTAGTGTTGTTATTGTTATTATAAAGATCAGCGATATATCCAATACGAGGAGTTCGATACAGAAGCAACTGATGTGACGCGTGGCGAAATCAACTCAAACAACACAGAATCTGCACTGAACTCTCTTCGCTACAGTTTCCTTGAACACTCCATCGTCATCAAGGAGTATAGCAGGATATTGTGCAACGAAATCATCCTTGACCTTTACCACTTAACTTGATCATTGCTCCTTCTATTATGGTTATGCAAAGTACAGCAAAATATTACTTTTTTTGAGCTTTATTCTTATTCGAAACTTGGGATGGTCAAATTGACTCGCAATGAGCAAAGGTACAGCCTACTCAATCTCTTGCAAAACGTGCGGCCGCAAGTACACTGACGAAACCACTCTATGTCCGTATAAAAGAACATCTAGCCGATAAACGTAATTTTAGACCAAATACCCCACTAGGCACGTACATTGCACAGATATATGAGGGAGATGATTTTGATGTTCAAGTAGATATCTTTACGCAAGAATGCATGACTTCGGCGCGCAAAGCCCTTGAGGCGGTTTGGATTCATTCTAAAGATCCCGCTATGAATCATGAAGATGAGTGCCTCCTAATCACGCATGATTTCGCACCATATCTTGGATCAATCTCTACGGATCTGAGTCAGGAACACACCTCGCCCATGTAATGCTCAGTGCGATTGGTCTACATTTATAGTGGATACCATAAAAACACAACGGTAAGTCAAATCTAGCTGTTAATTTAACGATTTGAAGTTAATTAAATACTCTTTCTTTTCTTTTTTTTTCTCTCTTTTCCTTCTTTTCTGCCTTGGTTGCGGAAGTGTTTGACTAAGTTGATGTTGGTCACTCAGACTCTTTCAAGTCAGGCTTTGAGGAAGGCAAGACAGCCGAAACGTTGGCCAAGGATACGATCTCCATTGTACTACATTGCACAAAATAAACTTGAATTGAAAACCTTATGTGTGCTAAGCAAATAAAGTCACGGAACATTAAAAGCTAAATAAAGGAATCAGGGCAAATTAAGAAAATTTAAGACATCAACTTCAATGGTCGTAACGAAGGGGTTAGATGTTCACAACGAACTCACACCATTGTAATTATATCAAGATCCGGTAACACTAGCAGGTGTAATCATGCTAGAAAGGGCTCCGATTACTCCAAGCTAGTCATTTAACCGCACATGATAGATTGAATCTCCGAATTGCCTTGTTTGTTTGCTGACGGTAAAGTTGCTCATCCATAATCATCTGACTTCTCTAGAGCAGCTCTCAGCTATTTGTACCCTCTCTTCTGCAGTAGGCACAAAGTAGTTTCTAATTAGGATAAAGTGTCAGCCTCTGTTTTCACGATCGAGCATGAAGGTTTACATAGATGCCATTAACTGTAATGTTACTAATAAACCGTTTTCTACATACAACATCTTTTTTCGCTGAACTTGCACAACCTTTAGTCAAAGTTGCGCACAAAAACGTTAATATGCCATGAACACGATAATTTGCTTCACTCAGACATCCACAGATTCATTATCTTTATTTTTATTCGAATAAGAAACACACAGAAACAACGAATTCAAATGAAGAGATTATATATTCTGACTGGTGTGCAGAACTAAAAGACACAAACATTGCTACAATACGTACAATAATATATTCAGTCATTATGTTCAAATTGATGATACCGCACGGATGACGAAGCCCATACACCAATCCAGCAGCTAGAAATTCATAATACCACCCATGAAACAATAAACACTACAGCAAGATTTCTAACGAGACTAGTTAACAACACGTGAATAGTGAAGTGGGCTTTTTCGACCTTAACAAGCGGACGTGACAGCCAACACAACAATTGATTCTTTTCAATATGTTCACTTTATGAACTGCAAAAGCTTTTCAGCAATAATGGCACTATCTCGAATCACAAAAGCATGCTCACATCCATCTTCGTCCAGTATAACATGACCACGTGGTAATCGCTCCGCCATACGATACCCTAGAGAAACATGCTCAACCGTATAAACTAAACGTTAGATTAGACAAATGGGCACGATTGAAAAAAAAATGAACAAATATCGTCATAAACTAGTTAACCGGTTGAGTCCCACGTCAATTTTTCACTCGGCTGGCGACGGGATCGCGCGGCGAGCGCAGCGCGTCACAATAGCAGTTTGGTGGATTTCCAGTATATTTAGATTTTGTCACTACGAAAGAAATTTGAATCGTCAGCAAACGGTTAAACATGAGGGAAGACGCTAAAGCTATTTCCGTTGAAAGATGCCAGAACACGTACAAAACAATGAATTGTCCGTCGAAAATGATATCGCACACTGCAATACGATGCTACTTCATCGATAATTCACATCCGATTTTGGTGTTGGTGGTCTTTCAAAGCTGAAACTTTAGCGTTATTTCTACTAAAACTTTCCTTGTAGAGGTACTTCTGCGATGATCCATTATTTTACTCGCAGAACCTCAACTTAGCTATTGCCGTGGCGAGAGCCGTTAGCGTTTGGATTCCTCGGCATATCAAGCGCTCTACAGGAAGGCAACCGACCCTTTGGTCCGATTTCTTCATGAAAGGCATAGAAGAAAGATATGATGCTCAGCGGATCTCTAGAGCGAGGAAGACCCACTGGGCTACTCTTGCTTGCGATAGGGAAAAATGGAGATTGTTGCTGGTACCCGCTCGAGTCATTCGACGATTAACGGGACGACAGGTGATACAGTTGATCTCCATGGCAGCGACACCAATACAAACTGTCTACCGCGACGGTGCGGTCAGTCTCCTTTCTAGAAGACATTTGGGACTCAACGAGTCAAAACAGTAGAAGGGCATCAATTCCGTTATCTGGTATTTCAGTAGACGAAAACCTTCTATAAAAGGAAAAGGCCCTTTTATAACGCTTTAACACTCAAAATTAAATTAGGTTTCATATTCAAAGCGAGCTTTCGAGTCTATCACGATTATGATTTGCTGGAAGCACAAAAAGCATATGGACGTGTGGAGGAAATCTTGCAGTACCAAAGTCAAACGTTTAATCTGGTATCTCATTCAAGCGGATAAATATTCCGAATCAATTAACAAAAAATTACACTCCAAATGTGAGTCGTGCCAACGTGATGGACTGGTTGCGCATCGATCCAAGGCCAACTACTTTACGTCCTAGTTAGCGAGCAATGCTCCGCATATATGAAACTCAATTTTTTTTTCTGCTACTCTGGAGTGAAACGGTCTACTCAGAATGTAAGCACAATATTCGAATCGTCGAAACTAACGCCATCGTATGGTTGCTAGCTGCCCAAGAGAACAACTCTGACCTGCGAGAAATGCGCGTGTGAGCAACACGAAACTTTCTTTGGCTACGGCGCTGTTTAAAAAAAAAACTTTGCTAAAAAATAAACAGATTTCCAATCATTTCGAAATTTAAGCTATCGAGCAATTACTAGCAGTTTATAAAACAGTTTTGTCCAGCGAAATATAAGCGAAATAATAAGAAAAGCACGTGGGGCGTGGGAAACATAACGTTATGCTGAATGCAACAGCGTTATAGAAAATTCTCTTCAAGAAACGAGCATGTACAGCATTTCCAGAGATTTAAGCTCTCAATTATTGCTGAGAGTCGTATAAAAAGTATAAGGAATCCCTGCTTCACACCTTTCCCGATAATCGAAATGAACCTAAACGTTTTATTTACTATGCCTGCTTAATAATTTCCACAAAACTGACCGAAATCTTCAGGGCACCACCCATCCGCCCTTCCATAGTAAAAGTAAAGCAATTCCTTGCACATGATAAGTGACTCATCGAAATCAGTGACCGAAAAAAATCGTAATTAAAAAAGTCTTACCAGTGTCAGTTTTGATTATCGCAACAGAAAACCTCACCTTATTCAACTCATCATGTGACAAATGAATAATATTTCGAAAAACGTTCATACTGAGGAGCTCTGTTGCTGATATAATGACATCACTTGGAACCTTAGATATGTTATAGTTTAGCATTAGAAAGTCTATTATGATTGTGTTGGGAAAAGGGGTACCGCTTCACTACTCAGATTCCACGAAACTAGCCATTTCTTCACCAATTCAGGCAAGTAATCCAACCAAAACGAAGCCATTTTCGCAAGCCAATCGTTTGTATTCAATACCTAAATGACAATCATTCTTATTTTGTCTGTGACTTTGATTCACAAGTAATTATGAGACTGCTCTAACGAACAAAGTCAGACCTGAACTTTTAAATCAGTTTCTCATTACTTGTTAAAATGAGGACAACGTTATACTATAGACGTTATCGCAGAAGATGGTAATAGATACAAATTCGTACTTTCCAAGGAAACAAAAAAATGAAAATCAAAAATTAATCGTTATAAAAGGAGAACGAACTGCAAGAACTCGCTTGAGACGAGCGCCATTTGGAGTCTCGGCCATTCTTTCAATAGTAGGAAACAATGCGATAGCCTTCTTCACGTTGAAGTCATCCTTTATATAAGGAAGTATCCTTTATAAAGCAATATATCAGAATTAAAGACGATCAAAGGTAGAAACAGTGATGTTCTAGGGTTAATAGGAATACTATAAATGACTGAATAGCACTTTTGCTCAGTCGAATTGTTGACTCCTCGCATATACGAAAATCCAGAAATGTCGTGAGTGAGAATGTCGTAAGATTTTCTTGCTTATTACTACCTATGAAGTATATATTCACTATTGATATTAGGTCTTCTCAAAATTTCGACACAATAGCAATTAACATAAAATTTACTACCAGAAGTAATTAAAATAACTCAACAACACTATTCAAAGGATACGCTGGTTGGCTGATGCTTGAACATATTTCTGAAATTTCTCAAGCAATAAATTGATTCTGCTTTGCGCAGGATCGCTTGAACCTTCTTTCGGTACCAAATTTGTCCATACTTGCCATAGAATGGTCACTCAAAGAAGCCTTTATCGCAGTTTGTTGCTTTACGAGCACGAATTGGGAAGGGATGCACGGGCCGCCTTCAAGACCATCGACCGTGCAAAGGCTCAAGGATTTGCGCTCAAGGCAAATAGAACCTAGACCGCTGCAATCGGCCTCTGTCACGTCGATGTCGCGCAGTCTCATACTGCTTCAAGACAACGCAAGTTGTATATCGCCATGTCGACAAAAGGATGATCATCGACCTGTGTTGGGGTTAGTGGATTATCCGACGTACAGTCCTGACTTGTCGCGTGTGACTATCACCTCTTCCGATTACTGGAGTACTTCGTAAGCAGAAGGAAATTCCGCGGCCTCAATCTTTTGCGTCAAGGACTGACAAATTTCTCTGAATCCCAAGGGTTCTATGAGCAGGGTGTTGACTTGTTGCTTGAGAGATGGCAGAAATGTTGCCCAGGCTGATAGCAGATACTTTGAATAGTGTTGCTGAGCGAATTCAATTACGTCTGACCAGTAAACTTGGTTTATTGCCCTAGTGTCAAAACTTATAAGAAGACTTGATACAATTTCGTACATAACTGTCTCGAACGCTTAGCAGGCGGAGCCGAATAGCCACGCTGCTTCTCGAAGGACGTAATCTTTACGTGACTGTGAACTTGCATTTAGTTGTATCTACCTACAGGAAAACGACTAGCGAACGCAAACCACAAGCAGCTAATCTCTTCGAGAGTTTCGTTGAAGAGATCCGTACCGATGACAGAAACACGTGTCCAGCGACCTCCGACGAGTACCCAGTCGACAAGTCGATTGATTTCGTACAACATCCTACAATACGTGGAATTCTGACGACAAACACAAGCTTAGCAACTCGCGGCAAGAAGAGGCCTGGTTTTTTTCTGTTAGATGGTGACAAATCAATAAACGTTCCCTTTTGCTGAACAAAAATTCTCTACTGAACTTTCAAAAATTATTTAAAAAATTTAAACCTCTGACTGGTGCGCTATGTGAAAACTTTTTGAACAACCGTTGTTCTAACGCTGTAGCAAGAACAAAACGTTTGCATTTCACACACGCATATTTCTCACAGGACAGAGCTTTCTCTTCAGCTTACGAACAACCATGCGATAGCGTGATTTTCTTTGACTCAAACGCTGTGCTTATTTTCTAAAAATACCGTTTCCATGCAGAGTATCAAGGAAAATAAGATTGAGTTGACAAAATAGTGAGAGACAAATAAGATGACATACGCGACGCTTTCGTTGGCTTCTGTGTGTCTTGGGGAAAGGGACACTGGCAGAGGATTCCATACGGCGGGCAATCGGTAGCGTCAGCACGTTACACATTTAGAGTGCAAATTTCGTACATTTAACTTGGGTTTTTCTCGAAAAACCCGTGACATTTGAACTGAGACCGAGTGACGTTTCAAGTGGCACACACGGGGCATCTGAGCGTATGGAACCTTTCTAACAAAGCAGCTCAGTAGAAAAACATCGAGCGCCCACAACTTTGACGAATGAATTTCAACTGAGTCTCGCAAGAAGTGCGGCTGGCGATGGCGATCGTCAAAATCCAAAGGCCAAATTCCGATGGGAGCTCTCGAACGTCTCGACGACATTCAACGACAAAGTTTGTCAAAATCGGATGAGCGCAAACGCAAGAGACGCTTAGTTCGAGTTCCCTAAGGAGCATAATCTCATCAACTGCAATAACAGAGTGCAGGTCGTCCCGAAGAACCACAATCGGGAGAAAGCGCTAGTCAAAGTACGTACAACGTACTTTCTATGACGCTATCTGTCATTCATAAATCAGAGTAGGGTGTTAGACGATGAAATCGGGGCAGAAAGTGCAGTGGTTGATGATGTGCTATCTTGAGAAAGTAAGATGATGGGCAAGGTGCTGGTTCGATCTCCTTCACTAAAACTTTCTTGCAATTAGTCAACGGAAGCACTAATAAATTCGTCAGTTCGACTAGCTTCTAATGCAAAGAGAATTGTTTCAATTAGCATTCTACGATATTCACGGAGAAGACGACGGTTTTCAAACAGCAAGCGAAGCAACAGATGAAATATTGGAAGATCGAAATGGATGGAATGCGGGTTCGAATCCCATCCAAAATTCAGTGTTTTGCACAGCACTCATCATCAAAGGGTATGTACTTTTGACATTATACCACCGCTGAAACGGTTAAGTATAGAGAATCCTTGATAATATTGAATCGTTCCAAGGGTTTTGGCACTAGAGAAATTATTGAATTTCCTGATCAAAAGTACTCAACGTTCACTTAATTTTAGTAAGGTTGAATTCTGCACTTTTTCGTAAACATATAAGCATACAAGATGCATATACTTATTCAAAAATGGAGCTGTCCTAGAAACAAATCCTCTCACAGCTCATGTACGAAACGCATATTAGAAAATGTTGCTGAGGCGGGCGCAAAATTAACGGAGCTTTCTGAAGACGCCGCGAGCGCGACTGATTCTCCAGACAGTTCTCTGCAGCTTTGAACTTCGCGAACCACTTCCTAGCCATCTTTTCTGCAGTTATACTATCGCCCTAAGCTCCGTTAATCTTGAGTGCCCCATCACTGGCATTTTTTCCTTAGCGTCATTCGTGCACGAGCACCAAGCGAAATTGACAAAGTGTAAGAAATGTAAGGATCCCCCATATGAAACGATAAAAAAAAAATTTATGTTCTTCCTAATTAGGAGGAGACAACTGAAAAAATCTACTTCATTCGCTGGAGAAGAATTTTTCATAGGAATATTCGTAACCATCGGAAAGCTGAGACTTGAGCCTGTAGCCCCACGTTGAAGGTTTTCGAAAAGCAGTTTTCTGACGTTGCCATAAGAGGATATTTCGTGGCTTAAGAGACGCAAAGTTCTCAACGGACACAGCTCTTTCTTTGAACTATTGATAATCATACGATTGCACGTGCTTCCTGATATCAATATCCTGCTTATATCCTGGAAAGACCATTTCTCTGAACGTAGCAGGTGAAATAAGATGCAACGAAGCTGGTAATACGTCGAATTCCCTCGTGAGAGCAACGGCGTCCCGCGCCAATTCACGTGAGCGCTGGCTACGGCTGCCAGTGACTGTGACGCTATCATCGATTATCGACATTATGAATGCGTAGAGGAGTATCGTGTCAGCAGTCCACGAGACCGCCACACTCACCGCGACGTGAATTGGCTCCAGCTCGTCTTTTCTCACACATCGAAGTCCACTTTTTATACCTACTGCGCGTAAGAGAAACGGTCTTTACAGGGAATAGCACAGCATTGGCATCAGGAATTACTACGCTGTCATTTAAATACTAATAGTGCAAAGAGAGAGCTCTGTCACGCTAGGAATACGTGCTATTGTTTGTGTGGAAATCTCAGCGTTATACAAGGAGGCTTTGAAACACCGGCGATGTGGGTCTGTAGCCAGAACTTCAGCTTTTCAATGGTTACAAACACTCCTATGGAAAGTTCCTCACCTGCGAATGAGATCGAGTTTTCATTTCCCCGTACTGTCCAAAAAAAAAAAACTCAAGTTTGTAATGCAGATTATACAAAAAGTCGCAACGTATCAACACATAACAACAGTTGAGATTCAAGATCAATTCTGAATGGAGAACAGTGTAGAACAGAAGGGCTGCTATCGATGGCGATAGCGAATCTAGTCGTCTCACACCATAAACCACTATCTTCAATGACTATGAGCAATGTGTAAGAATTTGACGTCGGGTGGGACTTGAACTCGTATTTTACCCTTTCCGGGGGCGGGTGCTAACCGATTGCACCACCAATGCCTGTTTGGCCACCACTTTTTCCACTCTACAAAGAATCAATCTGTCAGCAGCTAACCGTCAACGGTTTGGCCCAGTTAGCCGATATCGACGTTGGAATCAGTCATACTTAATGATATAGAATCTACTTAATTAGATTGATGAGTTGTAGCATATAAACAGTGGTGGCAAAACAGGGACGTCACTGGAGCAACTGGTTGGCTCTCACCTTCGGCACGTTTAAATGCGGGCTCGATTCCTGGCCGCTCGTCAAATTTTTGCACATCACCCAACACCAACAAGAATTGTTGATGATCACAAACTTTGATCTACTACAACAGTCAGCGGAAACAAGGATAATCTATTGGCGTTGATGAATCCGAGAGAGATGCATTCGACTCGATGCGTAGCCCCCACAGAAGTGACTGGACGCATATCTGGCTTCTATAATGATTCCCCCTGCCTTACCGCTATATCGAATCAGTGGCGTTTATTCTCGCAGTCTGGAACCCAATTTACCGACCGCGGAGAGATGAATGACTTGATGGGCCACGAGCGCGAGATCGAACCATCGAGCTGGTGTGCAACGCTGCTAACCACTGCGCCGTTTAATGGAAATCACAACATCGGAAATCGATTGTATTTGACGGAATCCTCACCTACCTCGTATTTGAATAGTGCGGCTTGATAAAGACTCGTGCGTCATGTTCGTGCACAATTTTCCCTTCTCCTTGACGCAATGAATAGGACTTTTTCTGCTGAATCCGGCGATGGTCTTGCCAAAGAGACGTGCCATTTGACAGATACAAGCAAGCGAATCGTAAATTCAGATTCTTCTAGAAATTCAGGATCAGTAAGGAATAGATCATAGATCAGATCCAGGCGAAATTATGTTCTTTGAAAGAGTTGTGTGCAATATTACGTAAATAGCTGCTGAAAGAATATTGTCTGCAAAAATACGTGAACCGGTTGCATCACGTTCGAAATTTTGGTGGAGGGAGGAGTTTGTTTATTTGTTTACCAGTCAGCTTAATGAATTGATTCTTTAAAAAGTCTGTAAATATAAACATCTTGATAGCCATCTCTTGAAGAGTATTGATTCGCATTTTCCTTGTCTTTATACGGTGCTGTTATTGAACGTAGAAATTCTCACGCAATAACGTTTATTCGGTAGGCTAGAATTTTTTCAATTTTTTCGTTTCTGTTTGTTATCTTTCAATTATTTAAGTTTTTCCCTTTTTACTATCGCTTAGAGCAGCTTCTTGCTGGTTTTTTGATATAGAACACTTACAAATTTTCCTTCAGGTGGAATTCTCCAGAGAGCAAGAACGATTCTTTTCTTTTTTCTTCGAAATGTCATATATATACTCAATGTTGTTGAGTTATGGGCAAAACTTTTTGTTTCTGGCGGGGAACGAACCCGCATTTCATCCTATCGGGGAGGGGGTGGGAGGGAGGCAAAGGCGATTGTTGATGCTAGAGTAATATCATTTGGTTTCAAGAGTTGCTGAGACTTTCTGCAGGGATTTTACCGTGTTTTACAGCAGCAAAGTCATAAAATTGCCGGAAAAAGTGGGAGGAAGTGATTGACGGTGAAGGAAAATACTTTGATCAATCATTTCTTGTTTTTTGCCTGTTGAAGAAAACGAGAATAACCACACGAAGTCGGAAAATTTCTTGCCAACCCAGTAGTATTTTTAAATTATCTGGTTAGAGATCTATCTAAAACGATCGTATCCTCTCAATTATTGAATTCTTCCTCCCAAATTTCGAGCTCGAGATCTCAGAAGGATGGGGGGAGGGGGCTGCTGCTCGTTTATACGCCGTATAAATCACCTCTCGCGACGTTTATTCACCGTGCTATTTCTTGTATTGGCCCACTAAAAGAGGAGAAAAACCTCTCTTACATTACTAGATTTCTTCTTATTTGAACGGTTTCAACAGTATATGACGTTACAAATGGGAAACCCGTGGCCGAGTGGTTGTGATGCTCGCCGCGTAGAGCGAGCGAGCTCTACCTCCTTTCTCCTTGCTCTTCCCTCGACACTCTCCGGTAATCAACAACGAACGCCCTTTGAAACGCCACAGCCAGGATATCCCCGAGATTGCAACGAGATATGCTCGACCAGTATTCTACGTTATTCAAGACGAAAAACGAATCGAATGCTAGGAGTTCTGTGGTCCACTCAGTAGAAATTGTGATGACGGGTCGTGTAAATGAATAATAAATGAATATGAGCATAAGATGTTACGAATATATCCCACTGATGCCGAGTGATAATCGCATGTGGCACAGTGGTTATGAGTGATCTCCGTCGCACATATGGTCAAAGGTTCGATCTCGCACTTATGGCTTACCGAACCATCCATCCCTGAGAGGTCGGTAAATTGGTGCCACACAGATCTCAGACTTTTCTGGGAGGATAAGCACCACTGACTCGATACAGCTGGAAGCCATGGCGAGTCATAGTAAAAGCCATAGATTCATCCAATCCCTCTGAGAGGCTACGAATCGAGTCCAATGCATAACGCATCCCTCAGGGATTGATGAACGTTGAGAACGTATTTTCTACTTCCACTGGCTATTGCAATAGATCACAGTTTGTGATCAACATGAATTCTTGTTGGTGTTGAGTGATGTGCAAAACTTTAACATCCAGCGGGAGTCGGACCTGCTCTTAACCCTTTCCGGGATGGCATGCTAACCAATTGCACCAGTGACGCCCCTGCTTTGCTACGACTGTTTCTACGTTACGACTCATCAATCTACATCTTTTATGTGTCAGCGTCACTGGGATCAATGTCGATGTGGCTTGCCAGGCCAGACCGTTGACGGTTGGTTGCTGACGGCATTGTAGTGTGAAACGAGTGGTGGCTTAGGGCTTTATCCCTTTCATCCCTTTAATGTTGAGTGATATGCAAGCGGACGGAATTCGAACCCGCATTTCACCGTTTCAGGAGAGCGTTCTATTCAGTGCACCACCGACGTTTGTTCTTAGCCCTGTTACATTACTTGTATTTGCCTTGTATTTCGAGACTCGTTAAGAAACGCACTCTGTGCTTATTTTTTAGTTGAGTAGAATTCCGTTGTTGTGGCTGCCCAAGATCACAAAAATTGGTTGCTTGTTCATCGCCCTGTGAGCGTATAAAGCGGCTTTTCCGTCCATAAAACACATATCTTTTTCGCAAAGATTGATACTATGAGTTTATATCACTGTGATATATCACTATATCATAATTTCCGGTTTACTATGACGGTGTGGCAGTTAGGCTGTTGTGCGGCATACATGTGACCGTTGGTACGATCCTGCGCCCAAGTTCACCAAGCGCTCTAGGTCGATGAGTCGCTATCAGACCTAACTGGAAGAATGGCGGCTTTCATTTGATCCATTGGTGGGGCACCAGGGGTCGTTGTCAATCTCCTCTGTGAGGCTACGTATGGAGACGAATCCGTGGACTCTGCTCTGAGGATGAGTAACGTCTTTTGTTTTATTGTGATGTGATCCATTTACATCGGAAATGTTGAGATCAGATCGAACTGTCAGGTGGAACTGGTATTAATGATTAATGGAGGTGGTTTTGAAGGTCCTCGTTCATCACTGGTTTCTAATAAACGTTACTTGATGATTGGCACTCGAATAACCTGTCTTCGATGATAGTGTAGGCCGCAGCATGGGGAAACTGCGCTGCTTTGGACGTATTGTTTTCTGGAGTTCCGAGTTAAATTTACCCTAGTAGTTTTCTCAGGTCGTCACAACATGAAAGTTATCGCCGGCCCTTCTGGTTTAAGGAGGATTACCACCTTGCGACTAGTAGCCACCAGGACCGCGGTCATTCCTGATGCGGGTTAGTCTTAGCTCAGCTTTTCGGGTGGGAACGTCGGACTCTCTCTCAGCTCAAGTGGCCCTGCTGGGTTGGGATGGGAGAGGGATGGGGGGGGGGGGGGGGGGGTCGAACTTTCCGCTGTAGTCGCAGTCTGACACTCAGGAACGCCTCCTAGCTACGATGAGGCTATAAATTATCGGAGACGACAATAAGAACGAACATTTATAGAACTAAAATTTCATTATTGCTGAGATGCGTGAGCTCTGGTCATTGATAAGATCTCTAAAATTTATGTGTTACTGCTTGAGATTGATACATCAGAGCCATACGTACATTTCGGCGGTGTTCCCCGCTTCATCAGTGGCCCAGATCCTACACAAAGGACTCTGAACATTTTCACGCACTTCGGTGAAGTTTAAAGCGAGGTTTAAAACCGAGTGATGAGATGGATTATTACTTCGTGAGCTGTTGTAACTTTGCGAAATCCTTCGTGAAGTTGTGTAATATTAGAGCGAAGTCTTTGTCGCTCGTTTGCGTTTTCTTCCTCCAGTCTTTCCGGCGATAACGTTTTTTATTCACAAAATGTACTGGACTACACTCGGCTACTTTTTGTCCCTTTGCTGCTGATAATCGTCCACCGTTTGTCACCGCTGTGTCTTTCACTTTGTGAGCACCTTAGATGATTTCGGTGGTTTCGAACGTCGACGTAAGGCGACAAGTGTCCCTCGACTACAGTGTTTCGAAAATCGAGCAATCGTAGATCTCCATCCAGAATTCGAGGTAAAAGCCAACTTATGTCGAAAAGGTTTAAGCTGGCTATGCTTTGTGGCTGATCTAAATAGGAAGGTAAAGGGTCTTATCCTAAAATTATGATGTGATGTGATGGAATTTTTCCTAAGCCTTTCAGAAGTCTGGTATAGCAATTATGAATTATGATACTGTCCGTGTTCTTGAGCTGTTCCCTTTCAACCATTTTGTCGACCAAAAGGAGTTTGTGAAAGTTTTGGCGATTAACGAATGACCAATCAGATTTTTACCAGCTTTATGGCGACAAGAGAGATCTCTACAAAAGAGTACAGCGAAATATGGAAGCCCATTGTTACAGTTCATATTGTGCGGTGTTTGATCTCATCCGTCGGACCAACTAAACAATATGTGAATGGAGTAGAAGTTCCTTGGTGTCTGATCAACTAGATTTTTATCGATGGTATGATATTACAAATATATATGCAGTAACTGAGTGATATGCAGACCTTTGAAGTCGGACCAAAATCGAACCGGCTTTTCACATTTTGCGAGGGCTCGTGCTGACCATTACACTATCGGCTCCCGTTCTGACTCCATTCTTTCAGTCACTGAACAGCCGTCAACGGTTTGGCCTTGGCAAGCCGATATCGGCATTAGAGCCAGTCACGCCGACAGTTTGGGCCAATATCCAATATCTGTCGTCGTGACAACTTCAAAGGAAAGGATGAAATGCGGGTTCGAATCTCGTTCGACGTTCAAATTTTTGCACATTGCTTAACAGTGCTGAATATATCTGTGATATGTTACCGCTGAAAGCGGTTAATAAAAAGATTTTCTACTTGATAATACGGTACTTGTCCTTTTGAGGCGACAGATAAAAAAGCGATCTCATTTGTTGGATAGGAGCTCTTGATAAGAGTACTAGTAATCATTCAAAAACTTAGATTTGTGATTACTGCTACACGTCGCCGCTTTTTGAGAAGCTTTTTTTATAAGCTGTAAAATCCACACAGAACCGTGTCTCAGATACGCATATTTCTCCCCGAACAGAGCTCTTTCTTTGGCTTAGGCTTAACAATCATTCGATGACATTATCGATGCTGATTCCAACGCTGTGATTATATCCTGAAAAGACCGTTTTTCTGAAACGTAACAGGTAAAATAAGTTAAATTCGCATCTGCGAGCAAGAAAGTCTTTGGCCAGTTCACGTGCCGCTGGGTATCCCGGCCACGTACGCTGTCGCGTAGTTATAAGAGTGGCGCAAGGTCTACCGATCGTCGCCTCAGCATACGTGGGCGCCTCACCCGGCGGCACGTGAAATGGGCAAAGACTTTCTTGCTTACACGTGCAAATTCAACTTATTTTACCTGCTGCGTTTCAGAGAAACGGTCTTTTCAGGGTATAAGTACCTCGTTGGGATCAGCAATGATAATGCTATTGACTGATTATTGAGACTTCAAAGAAAGAGCTCTGTTCGGCAAGAAATTTGTGCGTCTGAGACATGGTTCTGTGTGAATTTTCCAGCTTATAAAAGGGTCTTTTTAAAAACCGGTTACTAAAGATGTAGCCAGAAATCTAAGCTTTCGAATGAGTACTAGCGGGTGCTGCAATAGTCAGCACGCACCTTTAGAAAGTATGAACTGCGGGCTCGAGTCCCGTCCGACGTTCAAGGTTTTGCACATCGTTCAACAGAATTGGATATAATTTCTCGGTGTCTCATGGAAACGGTGCCAATAGAAGAAGTTGTCTTCTATGGCTTTTGAAGGATCGAATATCTATCAAATCTCACACCTTGATTCGAAAGTTCATGCTATATCTTTTCGAGTGTGCTTCTTCTCGAGTTACTAAGTGATCAACTTAGCAATTTCAAAGATGGTTTTAGAAATGTCGGTTTTTGTGGAAAGTTGTGGTCCCATCAAATTCGCAAGTATTTTTGTAGTTGATTTCTCTAAATAAGAAATTGCGAGAAGACGCTTACGCTAGACTCAAAAAGTAGATGGAATCGCAACTCTCCACTAGCGTCAAAATCTTATATTCAGTGCCATAGCTGATTTGTCGACATCATTTAGATATATCTCCCAAAATCGGGTTATAATTTCATCGCAGAGTCGTGTCTATTCGTCACAACTATGCATTGGAAGGCGACCACAATTCTGCTTTGTGTTTATGGTGTGACGAAGGAGTTTCGACCTGCCACACCGTTCCTCACTCCGTATCTGATCTCAGACTACAAGAACTTCACTCTGAATGAAGTCTATGGCATGATCTTTCCGTTCTGGACCTACTCTTATATGGTGTTTTTGGTAAGCTGCTTATAATTTGGTTTTGAGTTCCTAATATAATAGGTTGTAGAATAATTTCTGCCGTTTTGCCGGGCAAAAGGGTCCTGCTTCTTAAATGTGTTTTGTTCGAATTTGAGCTCATCAGAAAGCTCGTTTTCTTGCGCGTCGGACGATTTATCATTTGTCTACACAGCCTCCTGAATGGAATTCCCCAAAGAAGAAGTTCGTCTGCTGCTCCACCTCCATTACAAATTGGTTGTCAACGCTTCTGACGCTCATCGGCAAATCTGCAAGGCGTATGGTGACGAAATTTACGATGCTGGTAGAGCTGAGCGTTGACTCAAAACATTCCGTGAAGAAGGAGACCAACTGGCCGATAAACCAAGAGATGAATATGGAGAAAACTTAGCTTGATTAGCTGATGCGAGGCGCGAGGTTGGTAAAACAGTTGTAGAAATTCGGCTGACGTTTCGGCGACCCGCCTGCTTCAGAGCCTGGACGTATATAGTATTAGTCCTGGACGTATATAGTATTAGGAGACTAATACTATATACGTCCAGGCTCTGAAGAAGGCGGGTCGCCGAAACGTCAGCCGAATTTCTACAACTGTTTTACCAACCTCGCGTCAGCTAATCAAGATAAGTTTTCTCCATTTCATATATATCAATTGATTATGCCGAGGTTTATAGAAAGTCGAACTTTTGAATTGTTGCAAGAGATGAATGTTTATGAGAAGTCGATCGCCAAACTGTCGTCAGTCGAAATGTAGAAAATCCATCGATGAGTTTTTCGGGTGTTGGCTGACGAGTTTGATTGTGATCCAATGTATTTTGGCTTTGGACGGGAGGTTTTGGAGCATCTGCTAACAGGCAGGACTTGGCGCGGAGTCACTATCACTTATTCCGTTCGATTGAGCGCTTTTTGAGAGACAAGAAGTTCAAAAATGTCCCGAACTTTAACAAAATTTCCATATTTTCTTTAAGTCAAAGGGTCGTGAGTTTTGCCGTCGCGTAATCAAATCTGCTGCCGGATATGTGGATGAATTATCTTGATGTGGAGGGGAACTATTTCGACTATCAGTTTATCTTTTGTTGAGCTTATTGGTGTGCAAATAAATTTTTTCGCTCCATTGTTGCTGTTAGGGGACAAGTGAAAAATCGATCTCATTCGCTGGAGAGGAACTTTTCATGGGATCGCTTTCAAACATTCGAAGGCTGAGGTTCAGGCTACAGCCTGATTTCGCCGATTTTCGAAAAAGCCTTTTTTTGACGTTGCTATATAAGGAGATTTCTTGTGTTGCAGACGCGCATATTTCTTGCCGGACAGAGCTCTTTTTGGATCATCAGTTATTAATCGATAGCGTAATCGTTCATGATTCCAACGCTTTGCTTCTGTACTGAAAGACCGTTTCTTTGCAACGCAACGGGTAAAATAAGTTGAATTTGCATGGGCGACCAAGAGGGTCTTTGGCCAATTCACGCCCTCGCGTTGATATGCCTCGTCGATGACGCGATGATCATCGATTATTCGGGCACATGAATGCGTAGAATGTGTTGCCTCAGCAGTTCAGATGGCCTCCTGACGCACAGGCACGTGAGTTGGCCAAAGATCCCTTGGTCGCGCATACGAATTGAACTTATTTCACCTGCTGCGTCGCAGAAAAACGGTTTTTTTTTTGAGGATATAAGCAAGGTGTTGGAATCAGAAAGATGCTATTGAGCGAGTACTAATAATCCAAAGAAAGAGCTGTTTCCAGCGAGAAATATGCGCTTTTGCAACGCAAGAAATCTTCTATATCAAATGCTTTTATGAAAACCGGCCACGTGGAGCTGTAGTCTGAAGTCTCAGTTTTCGAATGGTTACTAACACCCTTCCAAAAGTTCTTCTCCAAAAATGAGATCGGTCTTTTATCTATCCCCTCATGACCGAGTAGTACTTGGTTTCTATGGATTTTGGAATAGAGCAGAGCTTTTTTTTACAACCTTATGCCGCCGTTCGACCAGGTTTTGCATTTTTCCATTGTTTTTGAACACTTGTAATATAGTTAATTACTACTGTATTTACAGGTTCCTGTATTCTTTCTGACGGATATTCTGCGATATAAGCCAGTAATCGTGCTAGAAGGCGCGTGTCTCGCGTTGACCTGGGCTTTACTTGTATGGGGTGAAGGTATTACGCAAATGCGACTTATGCAAATTGTTTTCGGTGCGTTGACATTCATGATACTATTCATCTACTATCATATTATGTCGTTCCATAGCTTTTCACACTAGAGCAATATAGATCAAATTTATCAGCCAGGTGTGATTGATATTGAGTGATTCTGGTTTCGTTCAAATGCGCATTTTTTTTGTTTCGAAGAATTTGGTGCACAACTTGCCCCTGCTTGCTTTGCGATGAAGCTGTTGTAGGAACAAATTTTATTGCTACTCACGAACGAGTGGCGCGTAGGGAGAGATGCTAGGGAAGCGGCGCGCATATTGGAGCTTCTTGCGGACGGCCTGAGCGCGACTGATCCCCCAGACTGTTCTCCCAGCTTTGAACTTCGCGAAGCACATCCTAACCGTCCTTTCCGTAACCATATTATCGCCTCAAGCTCCGTTAGTCTTGCGCGCCACTCCATTAACATTTTCCCTCACGTGCCATTCGCGCATAAGTAAGAGGTGAACTTATTGCCACGACGGCTTCATCGTAGGACAAGTATAGGCCAGTTGTACCAGAAAATGTTCGCGAAAAAGTGTGTAATTGGGCCGTACCAAAAACCAGCAGTCTTGATTATTTCTTTTTAAGAAATTGGTATTTATTGCTCTAGTGCCAATACCTGTGGAATGACCTAATATTATTGTGTGGTTCTTTCGTTAAACTGCACAAAGCGAAGAAACGAGCCTTTTATCAAGCACGAACTTCTCAAAAAAAAAACTTAAGTGGTCATTCGAAAGCTTAAATCTCAGGCTACTGTGGTGCCCGCTGGTTTTTTGAAAAACCCTTTTCACAACGCTGTAGGATATGAAACGAAATTGTTTCGCACACGCTAACCCCAACCCTTTTATCTTTATCGCGCTTATACTTCGCTGCGCAGAATTCTTTAGACTTTAATAATCCTAGACTGCTAATAATCGTTTGATAGCTCAAACCTGGAGAAATTTAAAAATTCTTGTTTTTCTAGAAGGAATTTTTTGAGTCCTATAAGGGAAAGTAAAGTTTTATGTTTCACACACGTGTATTTCCCACAGTACAGAACTCACCACTGTATGTAAACATTCTTAGTGTAAGTTTCCACCTTACGAGCACTATGCTTATTTTCTAAAAAGGCCGTTTCACTACAGTGTAGCAGTTTAACTAAGGTTGAGTTTCACATACGCTGCGCATTTGCTTGTCGGCTACTGTGTGGGCAGCATGTGTCCTGACTGTGGATGGATATCGATCGCGCTGGCGCGGCTCACGCTTGGGCTGCGATTTTTGTTATAGAATTTGGGATCTTTCTTCTCTTTGAAAAAAATACTCTAGATAGAATGTATGACTTTGACACTCGAATATCTCCTGTACACGCTCATATGCTTTTCGTACTTCCTGCGAATTACAGCCGTGACAAAAATGATAATACGCGTCGGGTGTGGAACATAATTCAATTTTCAATACTATATCGTTATGAGAAGGTCTTTACGAAAAAGCAAGCACGTAGCGCAGTCGCCCAAGCATTAAGCTTTCGACTGGTTACTGACACTATCATGAAAAGTTAAGTTCTTCTCCAACGAAGCGAGTTGTTTGTTCACTATGTTCCATGTAACAGAAAGTACCAGTTATCTACTTATTTATTTATTTATTTGTTTACTTATTTACTTGTTTATTTATTTACACGTCCCATTCTCATATTTTCTCTGCGGATCCGAGCAACTCTAGCCCTCTATTCCTTTCCTTGCATGCATACTCGACAGTGATTTGTGTTGTTGCGATGGTGCTTGACGGTTTCGTCCTGTTCAAGAATGTTGTAGAATGCTGTTGAAGACGATTCTCCTCGCAATCTCGGAGAAGACCGAGCTAAAGCGTTCGTTGGTTGATTGCAAAAGAGTGTTAAAGGAAGGAATCGAACTAGTATCTGCCTTCTGACACTCTTCATCTCAAACTGTCTGGCACCTTCCCTCATTATTATTTGTCTATGATTACGGTTTTTAATTCTAATCGAATCCTCGCGATTACCATTATCATAGGCTCATTAGGTTTTCCACCGCATCAACCGATGTCATTGCCTTCTTGCAGTCTCTTATCCATTCTCGTCTGTACTGCACTAGTCAGGATCGAACTCAGTAAGCTTAAGCTGCCATCGAAACCATTTTTTTATAGCTTTTATATACTGCACATTCTTTTTCTTCCCATTACAGGATATGATGTGACATACAATCATAAGATGCTTAAATTAAACAAACATAAAGGTGAGGTGAATTGGGAAATCGGAGCTCATATTGTTTCGAGTTGTAATCGTTCCCACTGTCCGTGCAGTAGTATTTTACATCATAGCCTTGAGAAATGAGTTGGTAGTGAGGAGTGATTTGCTCCTGCTGGTTGAGAAAAATGGGTCCATGAACACCAAAATTATCAACCAGAAGTGATTAAAATTGCATGGTTTTGGTATCTATCAATTGAGCAGTTTCTTTCGAGCAGTTTGGTATCAACTTGTCTTGTTTCAATGTGGAGCTGTTGTGGGAACAAATTCGCTTGCTACTCATGCCGAATGTGGCACGGTGGAATTGCTAGTGAGGCGGCGCACGAGATTGATGAAGCTTCCTGTGGACGGCCTAAGCGCGACTGATCCCCTAGACTGCTCCAACTAGCTATGTGCCTGGCGAGCCACTTCCTAACCGCCGTCTCTGGAACCGTTTCATCGCTCTAAACTCTGTAAATCTTGCGCGCCGCTTTACTAGCATTTTCCCCCGCGCACCATTCGTGTATGAGTAGAAAGTGAATCTGCTCCCACAACAGTCCCATCTCAAAGCAAGTATGGGCAAGTTGTATAGCAAAATGTTTGGCGCAACATCTTTCATTCGTATTCACTTTTAGGTACTGCTTCAGCTGCTGAAGTTGCTTACTACTCGTATTTGTACGCGATAGTCAATGAGAAGAATTATCGCCGTGTGACGTCCTATGTTCGTAGTGCTGCTCTCACAGGAAAATTATTAGCGTACGGCTTGGCTCAAGTCTTGATTTCGACCAGAACTGCTACGTATCTGACGCTGAATCAGGTGTGACAAGTCTCTGATATCATCTCACATTACTGTTATCTAGTGGTTTTTATGAACTTTATTACTTTGTGCTAATAGAAATTTTTCCCCGATAGCAGTTGGCAGTACAAGGTTGTTCGTGGCAGAAGTATAGCCATCTAGTGCTGTGTGGACATTGTCTCGATTTTCCATATTGGCTGATGTCGCTTACTTTATAGCGTTTTTTGTATGGCGATGTATCTCGTTTGTCGAGAACCGTCGGGGATCCTGCTAGTGGGAGTATCTATCTCATCTTCATGTATATTAAATGAGGATTTGAGACGATTACCCGTTTTCGTTAGTGTCGCCATACATGAGGATAGGGTATTCGTCATTAATGTTTTCTTTTTATCTTATACAGAGAATAACGTACTCGCTCGTATGTTTGCCGTTGTGAAGTTGTTTGCGCTGCTCCCTAATCCGTTGAGCGTTGGGTGCTCCTTCGAGAACGAATCACATATTGGAGTAGAATGTCAGAATAGTAGTGATATCGTATCTGACTTCGATACGTGAGGCCCAGCACCAAATTCAGCACCAAATAATCGCTACACGAAAAGACGCTTTGAAATAAGCGACAGCAGCCATTATGAAAAATCGAGACAATGTGCAGACAGCATTAGGTGGCTACACCGCTGCCACGACAACCTCGGACTGCAAACTGCTATCCGGGGAGAATTTTCATTAATGCAAAGTAATAAAGTTCAATTGTGTTGGGCGTTCAGGTCAGAGAGATCTCTTGATCTCCTTTGGTCTTTTGATTTTTGCTTTAAACCTCGCCGAACAAGAGATTTTCCTTTAGACTATTAGTAATCATCTGACAGTGTAATGTGTCCTGATTCTAGCATGTGCTTATTTTCTGGAATTCGGGTTTAGCAGGGAGAATAGAATCGGGTTTTCATTTTTGCAACGTTCTTTGCCGAATGACCGACAAGGCGAGGGCCGTGGCAGGGCGCGTGACAGGAGTGAGTCGAGGCGGGAACGATTCAAATTTTGTTATTCAATTGGGAATTTTTCCTTCGTTTCCAAAGAAACTCTGGATAAAACAGTTGTCTGAGATACTACGGAAGCTTCTCTACACATAGATACGCTTTTCGGCTTCCACCGAGTCACACGCGTGATAAAATATAAGGCAAAAGGCGAGTGGGAAACAATTTTAGATATCGATGCCACAACGTTATAAGGAGGTGTTCCGAAAACGCGGCAACGTGGGACGGCAGCCTCATGTCTCATCTTTCGGTTGATCACTAACACTCTTATGAAAAGATCCTCTTCAGCAAATGAGATCGGTTTTTCATTTGTTCCCTCCTAATCAGAAGGAGCCAACATAATGGATTACTGGCAAACAAGCGATGGCAAGGGACTTGAGAGGTTACAAAACCATTACTTAAATGAAATCGCAACAAGGGGCTTGTACCGTATACTTGGAAGCAATGTTACCGCGTCTAAGAATAGCTTACAGTATAACTTTATGTGAAAGCTTAAACTGAATATATTAGAAGATTCAATTGAGATAATAGCAATAACAGGGAAGAGTTAATACAGGAATGCACATTAATAAGGAGATAGTGACTATTTTTGAATAGTTATCGTAACTTTCCATCAAAGGAAATCTTTCACCCGATAGCCCCGATTTGTGAACGGAGCCTCAAAGAATTCTGTCTTTCAGAGAGCATCTGTGGCACCTCGAATGCCAGACTACCTTTCGGTTTTCTCGCAAGCCTCATGAGTAGCACTTGCCAATTGGCTACTGGTCCCTACTATTATGGAGAATCAACGCCGTATAAGGTATACTCTGCGTCAACATTCGGGAATCAGTAACTTTGAAGGAACGCCTCGTTGGATGATCTTTTCACCTGACTTTTTCAAGGGTTGTGCGGCGAATCCTTATAGTAATAATAGCAAGGGACGAGTAGCCGAATGGCATGTGCTAGTGATGAGGCTTGCAGAGAAAGCCGAAGCATATGTCTGACACTCGAGGTGCCATAGCAGACCCTTGAAAGGCTTCAGGATTTTCTATCAGATCATACCGGATTTCCAAGCGAGGTTCTCAAAATAGTCGATTGGGAGTGTTAATATATGTACATGGCTATCTAACAACATTAATAAGATCTCACTTTTGATATTTATGGTACCATAACCCGTGCGTTCGTTTAGATATCATTAGCAGCTGTTGTTTGTGTTTTCTTCATCGCTATAGCACTACCTCCTGTTCCATCACGTTGTGGTCGACGGAAAACTCTAGCCGAGCACTCGACAACTAAACCCTTGGACGAACAACTTCGAGAGGAGGGTTCAACGTGACTATTTCATGTGCTAGTTTAATATCAATTCCATATCCCTAAATCAGTGGTCACTTTCAGCTCGGACGGGGATATCCGTTACAATCCAAAATGGGGCATACAAGACTATCTCGTCAATGTATTCAGGAGCTTCAAGATATTCAAGAGTAATATGGTCGTCCTGAAATGGTCTTTATGGTGGGCTTTGGCAAGTTGTGGAATTTTTCAGGTGCTCAGTTCCGCAAGAGAGTTTGTTCTTACCATCTTGTCTTGTCTTTACACCTCATCGGATCTCTCCGTTGTTTTGCTTTTGGTTCCATTGTCAGTCATCCTTCAGAATGAAGTTTATCTCATGTGATAAATAGATAAAATGAGGTGACGAGGTAAGCTTTGAACTAGATAGTTATTCTTCTCAAAAAGTTTTTGTTCAGCTGTACAACTATATACAATCCCTTTGGATTGAGATGCAGTCGGATCAGGACACGATAGAAAATGGTCTGGTAGAGGTTTTACATACTGTGGCAAGTGCGTCGTACACTGTTTTTTATCCAGTAAGGATTCCAATTTATAAGTAAAGAAATAAAATGATAGATGAATAAATAAATGTATGCAGGATGGGTAGCGTAGTGGTTAGTAAAGCGATATGTCAGGATGCAAGGTGATCAGCGAGTCGCTCGTTCGATCCTTTCCCGCGACACTCTCTTGCAAATATTTACGACGCCTTAGTGCAAGACTCTTCCGGGATTGTAAGGAGAATTGTCTCAGTCACGATTTTACGACATTCATAAGTAAGACCACAGTCCTCATAGGGCAGGATGAATGCGAGAAGAATGAAATGAAAAAGCGCTGAAATTCACTCTATAAAATGTGATGACAGATAGTGAAAATTATGTATTATATGCGTATATGTACGTATATATGCATATATATATATGTATATATATACATGCTTGATTAAACATTTGTGTATGTTCATGCAGACATACACTTATGTTTATACGAACATGTGTAAGTATACATGTGTGTACATATAATTATATATATATATATATACATATATATATATTCATGTGTATGCATATATGCACATCTACGCTGTGCATACATGCGTATATATGTTCGTTATTGAACGCGCAGTCAAAAGACCGATGCTCGAGTGTCCCATATCCCGCATATGAGGGAAAGGATCCGCAGTTTCGACTAAGTCAACAACCGGAGATCAAATACGCCGATCTACACGCCAGGATGTCGAAAATAAGGTGGACAGGGCACGCGATGCGCTTCAGCGACAACCGATGGACAAAGCCGTTACTGACTGGATTCTTGGACATTTCAAGCGGCTCTACGTGAAGACCACCGACCCGATGGTCCGATCTTATCACGAAAATCATAGAAAAAAAAAGATATGATGCTCAACTAATCTCTAGAGCTAGGAGGACACATTGGGCAGCTCTTGCTCGCGAGACGGAAAATGGAAGTGTTGCTGGTGCCCGCTCGAGTCACTCGACGATCAGCGGGACGACAGGTGATACAGGTGGTACATATCAGGCTCGCTGCCGAAGTAGTCACGGTTCCGGACCGTGGTGAAACCACAGTCACTTTTGTAATTTTCAGCTGGCGAGAATGGTGAAATTGTCGATGTTGAGTTTTCTCTACTGCATCTCATGTATTATTAAGAAGATCAGCTTCGATGATTGCTTTCCCATGCCTTCTGGTGATGTGGTACAAACGCAGTTGCGGTTCATGTTCTGCTGAAATGCTTCTTCTTTACGGAATCTCGTAAACCACCACTGCAATTTAGGCTCATTAGCAGACCCTGGGCCAAATGCGGTGTTGATATTGCAAGTTGTCTCTGCTGCTTTACGACCTATCTGATCTCACGGTTTGAAATCGCATTTATCTGCGCACCATCCAACATCCTTTCCAGAATCTGTCAATGTAAAATGAAAGTCAACTAATACGTCATTAGCAGGAAAACGTTAAAGCGAGAAATGTGCATTGAAATGATGTATTGGGTTGGCACAAAATTTTTAAGACTTTCTTTTTTGTTGGTTATTTTTCATGCATCTAAGTTATATTTCCTATCGCTTAGAGCAGCTTTTTGCGCTTATTTTCGTATACAGCCCTTATAAATTTGTTATAAGATGGACGTTACGAGGGCAAAAACGACTGTTGATGCTAAAACGAGTATCGATGCGCATCGAAACCACCACTCGAACCCAAACGGTACTTGTATACCATCAGCAATCGTTTTTGCTGTCGATACAACTCTATCTTAAAACAAATATATAAGTGCTGTATATCAAAATAACCGCAAGAAGCTGCTCTAAGCGATAGTGAAAACAAAAACCTAAATATGTGAAAGATGATCAACTCAAACGAAGAATTCCGGAAAACATTTTGCCAAACCGATATCATAATTACAGTTGTGAGAGAATTATATCAGTACAAAGGCGCATTTCAACAATGTATAAACAGCAATCTCTTTTTCACCAACTTCATAATTATGCAGAAATTCGGAATGTTCGAAACCTCTTCGGCATACTCTGTATGAGAATCTCATTCGTTTCTTGCTAAGTATTTTCAGGCGCTGCGTGCTCTTTTCTTGTCCAGTATGTGGTCATAGATTGGATTCGGTATGGAGAACTAGTATTAGCTCTTTCTTCGTTGCTGATCGCCATTGTTCTTGCGATGATCTCTCAAACAAATCACATCTGGATAGCATACTGCGGTTATGTCTGCGTAACGGCTACTTACCACGCACTTATTACGATTGCCAGGTGAAGTTCTTAGAATTTCGTTGTTTTCATCGATATTCAATGCACATACTTTCTATACATTGCACTTAAATATGCATATTTTATATATATAAGCCTAGGTGGGTTCTCTCAGGCAGTCGCCGACCATTCTAAGTCAAAGGAAGAATACCACCTCAGGACTAACAGCAACCAAGACTGCGGTCATTTCTGATACGATTTACGGCGATACCTCTAGGGATAAATTTTTTTGTGATTTCCATCAATAATGCTAATATATCACCTTTCTATCAACCTGTTACTGTATCATTCGATGGGATTGTTACAGACGTCCTATCACTGCAGTTAATATTAAGGGCTGCAAAAAATGGATTGTATAGAAGCGACATTGTGTTCGAGTATGTTCTAAGCATATTCTAACGTCATAATATGACCATCTATATGTGTAAGACGTTGGAACTTATCACACTGTGTCCTTATACTACTAAAATTTTGCCTTATTCTCAGCTTTACTTGTTACATCTTTTGTTTTTTCCTACTAAGCAATGGATTTCTTGAGTGAAGTTTTGTTTCGACGTTATATCACATTCAACGATGATACCTTTTTCTTTGTTTTATTTAAATGCGCTGTTAATCAACTTCAAAATCGGCATAGATTATGATGAGAGAAAAATGGTGATCTGGGTGAGCTGTTTTTCAGAATTCTAGATGTGGTTGAGTACACTACACACAAGAAAATGCGCTTAAGAATCGTATCTGATCACTTGAGTGGTTACCAATATAAACTCGTAATGTACGCGATAGGATAGTCTTTGTTAAGAGTATATGAAACGCTCTCAATAAATAGTATTTATGAAGATTCCTTCGATTATTTTTATTCAACAACACTTAGGAAGTCAGTTGATTAGGGACATACTGATTGTAAACTCCGCTGACATATTTGTGTTGCGTGGGTTCGTTCATGATTCTTAGGTTATGGAGGTGTTTGCAACAGTTTAGTCGTTTAACGGTACTGATGGAGTATCATGTTCACAATGATTTAATCGTCATTTCTATTAAGTTTTTTTTTTGAGCTTCCAACACCTTTCCCGTGCTTACTGGTCTCGCTGCAAATGTATCTTTCTGTTAGTACTCACTTCGGGTGTAATACGATTTTATCAAATTCCATGTTTCTACTGTTTTCGAGTAATTCCTTAGTAGTATGAGACTCCAACTTCTCTATTTGAAAAGAGGAGTACGAGCGTATTTCTGAAATGTTTTGACACTCATCTCGTTGTCTTTTGTTGGCGATCTTCGTTGAAGGTGTTTCTCTACTGGCTTATCTTTTACTTCTCATGTGACTACAAAACATTTTTCTCTAAAAGTGGCTTATTTCCATCGGATTGAAGAACAATGCCTGGGTGAATTACAGAACGATCAGCTGAAGTGTGAGCTAAATGTTGTACTCTGTCGAAATGAACGTTCTTGATTTTATCCAGTGTTGTGCTAATTTTTGATTCCATTTTCGGCAATCCACTATTTGCTTATCAAACAGTGGAATTTTGTGGAAGAGATGTCCACTGGAAGTATTCCAGAAGGGACTGTGTTCTTATTTTGACTCCATAATTTCTCATTAAACTACAATAATCGAATATTAGGACCTTTTCCTGCATAAACTGCCTTTATCAATACTTTGAGCGTCTCTGTTTTGTACTCATCAACTGTAATGATCAGCGAGTGGTTGAGAAAGTTTTCTACGGTGGATTTGAAGGCTCAGATTGACTATCCATGGTACTGGAATTTTTTGGAAAATTAGCAGGGGTAAAGTGTATATAAAGTTCACTTCACCGGCATTTTTGGACGATGACTTACATCCATGGATAGAATTGCTCTTGTAAACAGCTTGACGTATTTGGTCTTCTCTATCTCGGTGTTTTTCGTAATCGTGACCTTCATATGTCTTTGTTTGAGTATCATGATAATCTAGCTGCAGTCTCTTTGAATACTTACCAACAGGCATTCGTTGGTCTTTGAGAGTCGAATGGTGATTTGTTACTGACGACTAGATTTCTACCGAAAAGACGTTAGAATTTTCTTGGAATTGAGTGACTCCCAGTTACGTTTTTGGACGCATCTAATTAACTATTCGTGCTTGTTATCTATCATATGCTACTAGTCCTGTCCTGCGAATTGCACTTAACACAAATGAACATCTCTCCCCATTAGTGTGTATGTAAGAAACGAGCAAATGATGTGGAAATTTCTCTATTCAATTAAACATGTCGGCTTTATTTTTCATTATTATTCCCAAGACCAACTACCTGTTGACCTCGGCATAGAATGAGAAAGTGCTTTTTTCAATGAACAGGAGCGTGATTATAATTAGTAGGTCACTATATCTATCTTCTGAGACGTCATTTTTCCCCTAAATTCGACCTGAAGAGTTGCCATCGTTTTGTAATAGAAATAAATCGTTGGCGCCAACTATAGTGATTCCTCATTATGCTCTCTCCCTGTGCACACATTGGTAGCTGTTCTAAATATGTTTTTCGCAAGTTGACGTTTTGTGTTTCATGGATGAGAGGGAAGGCAATGTGTAGGAAAGGTAGTGGGCAGTGTACTTTTATCATCTGAATTACGACTCCACTCTATGTTGTAGGTGCTTTTTGATAGGTTGACATGAGCGTTCAACTTCAATATCAGTATTGTCGCTCCTTAATATATGAAGAGTAATTATATCAGTGAGGTAATATTCCGACAAAACTCTATCACTGATGTTTTAGCTACAATATTGCCCACGAACTCGGTTCCATCAACAACGGCCTCGTTTTCGGCTGTAACACTTTTGTCGCAGTGGTCCTTCAAACTGGTTTGACGTTACTTGTAGTAGACGTCAATGGATTCAATCTTGACATAAGGATGCAAGTGAGTTTTATTCTTCATAGAGAACCAGAACAGCATAGGTTCTTAGTCTAAATTCAATGTGATAAACAGTGTTTCTTGAGCTTTTATGAGATGAGAGGCATGGTGCAGCTGGCGAGGCTGCCAGGCTAATGCACGTGTATTGCACTGTATAAGTGCATATAAAAGGCCTCATGAAAGACTCAGAAAAGACATTCTCATATTATATTGTTTTGAGCGAGGTGTGAAAAATATATAAAGGTGTGGTGAACAATAATTTTCAGTTCAGTTGGGCGGAAGCCCATAGGGACATGAAGTATACAGTAGCAGACATAGCATACATATCCGTGGAGACTGCAAAGACAAGCTGTGTTATGATGTAGGGTGGTGGGCAAAAACGTGTGCGTCAGCTGGGACTCGAATCCAGATTTCACTCTTTCCGGGAGCGCGTGCTGAACATTTGCATTACCGACGCTCGTTTTGCACACCTCTCTTTCTAGGCCCAGAGTGAAATCTGGGTTCCACTCCCAGCTGACATAAACGTGTTTGCACACCACTCTTTATTATTGGGTTTATTGTAACATCATAACACCGCAGTAGGCGGTCAAATAAAATGACTTCTGATCGAATATTGAAACTCTGTAATCATGTAATGTTCTCAACTACAAATCCTTATCTGTCAAAAAATTATAATTTACCCTCAAGAAACTAGCAAGCTTGTAACAATATGAAATCAAGAGTCGTCACGAGCGTGTCATAATGGTAATATAAATAGTGAACAGACGAGTTTTTTTTCCTTTCTCAAGAAGTAGTGTGTTATTCTTCTTTGTGAATGACTTTAAACTGAGGCCAACTGAAAACAAGCCAGCTGTGTACCACTAAAAATTTAACGGGCGACTTTTTTTTTTGTATCGGCGAACAGGCGTTGGATTCTTGTAAGTTATCTATCTTCTGAACGTTCCCACAATCGCTCCCAGATCATTAACTCTCTGACTATTTGTAGACTTCTCAAGTCTACATCAATATACTATATTATATATATATATATATGAGTTTTGTATGTAAACAATCTAATAATTGAATATTTCAGTTCGTCGTATACGCGTCGTATTTCGTCGTGGTGGCTGTGTTATTTCTTATTTTCTTCGTTCATTCGCGGTTTACGAAGTTACACTCGGTCGCTGAAAGTGATTAGAACAGGATTTAGTGTTCGGTTCAATTAGACGTAATAAAATTCCATTTCATCGTGCTCTTTAGTCATGAAATATGAATGTGTTTTATATAGGTGTATAAATTAGTAAGTTCGAAGCTCTTGAATATTTTTTAAATGTTTTTTCGGTTTTTTTCGGTTATAAGGGGACAAATGAATACTGTTCATAGGAGTGTTAGCAATCGTTCGAAATCATAAGTCTCTGGCTACAGCTCCACGTGGCCGGTTTTCGAAAGGACTTTTTTTTACATTGTTAGAGAAGGAATCTCTTTTATTTCACACTACGCATATTTCTCTCCGAAGTGAGCTCCTTTGGACTATCAATAATCATTCGATAGCGTAATGTTTGCTGATCCAATACTGTGCTTATATCTTCAAAAGAACGTTTCTCTGCAACGCAGCAGAGAAACTAAGGTTGATCTACATGTGCAAGCAAAGTGGTCTTTGATTAATTCACGGGCCACTGGGTGAGCGTGCAAAGCCAGCTGATGCTATAAGCGTTCGGTCTTCGAGCATATGAGCGTACAGATAAAAACTCTTAGTATTTGAATGTTTTCGAGTCACTGTTGGACGCAGTTAGGGAGTTCTGGCCTCTGAATTCCATCAAGAGTGGCAATAATGGTGACTGATTTATCCGTATTCATGACAATTGAAAGTGTGTGAAGTTTCTTTGTGGCATGGTCATACGTTTTATCTGAAGCTTCGCTTTCAATGCGCAGAAACAATTTCCAATTGTTAACAAAGATCACACTAGCATAAGACCGGTCCAGAATCGATCGATAATTGTGCAGCCTCCATTCTGCCTCACCCAGCGGCTCGTGAATTGGCCAAGGCCACCTTGCTCGCGCATAAAAGTCAATCTTATTTTTCCTGCTGCGTTGCAGCAAACGGTCTTTTCAGGATGTTAACACACCGTTGAGATGATCAAGCATTACGTCATCGAGTAATCACTAACAGTCCAAAGAAAAAGGTCTATCTGGTGAGAAATATGCGCGTGTGAAATACGAGGGATTTCCTTCTGTAAGAATGTCAAAAAAGGCTCTCTTGAAAATGGACCACGTGGGGCTGTAGTGCAGAATTTAAGCTTTCAAACACTTGCTAACACTCCTGTGAAAAGTTTCTGTCTAGCGATTGACGTTGGATATCCATTTGTCCCATTATAACTGTAAAGAACTATATTTTCGCCGATTTGTATGCATGGACGGTCCGTCTTCGCTAATCTTGCGGACCACAGCGTGAAAAAATGGACTAGTTTAGCTGTTTTGTTCTCGTAGCCCGAAGTAAGCCTAGACGTGGCTTCCCTCAAGTTGTCACCACGTTGAAGCGGTCGCCCGCTTTTGTAGATGAGGAGGAGATCACTTACCTTGCGTCTAGTAGCTGCCAAGGTGATAATCAGTCTTGGTACGATAGTTTCTCTTGGCTGGGCTTTCCGAGCGGGAAGGTCGAGCTCCTTCTCAGCTTGAGTGACCCTGCTGGAGGGTATAACCTCCACTGAACTTCGCATTCCGACAACCAGGAACACCCAGCCACGATGAGACGGCAAACCATTTTGGAGGATTTTTTGTCGTAGTTGAACCATTGGGAAATGTGTAGATAGATTTGATTAACTCTTTGGGCTTGGACGTTTTCGTTCTTTCCTTGGAATCTTAGAAATCATTCGAAAGCTTATATCTCGTGATATTTGACAGTCGCCCAATTACATACTTTTCTCTTATTGACTAGATCACATTTACAACATCAACACTAGCCAGTTGAGCAAATGTTGAAGAACCTCAACATTGCTTGTGAAGTTTATCGCCTGCGAATAGGTCTTTGAAATGATGTTGATAGAAAACGAATGTGTTTCCGATGACCATCCAACCCATCCAAAGTCGATCATCAACTGCGCTTATTTGGGCGGTCATCACGATTAACAACTTAGCAGCAAAACTAATCAAGAAGACGCCACTGACATGGAGATTCTTCACAATCATAGAGGATATACTGAGAAAAGCTGAAAGCATGGGAAACAGTGCACATCATTTTATTACAGTTGTTCCCTTCCTCGAACGTACTCGTCGCAGGACAGGTGCTAAGAAGGAAGGTGAGAAATCACTTCACCTTGCCGAAGGAGTGTAGGAAAGGACGTTGATGCAAGCTTTTGGTATTAAACAGGCCGCAGGGAAGTGCAAGATCGAAACTACCTCAACATTAAACAGTTGTGGAGCAGTCAGGTACCAAGATGATGAGAACACTGATAGGCCTTTTTACAAACATCCTGAAAGAATAATTGAGCTTTCAACGACTACTCAGGGCCAGCAGAACACTCGGCTACTCTTCCACGTGACAAGGATAAATTGAAGATTTATTGGCTCCATTCGAATTAACATGGTAACAAGTCACACAAGCTGAAATGCTAGAGTATTGCGAGGACTTATGAGATGATTAGCTGCACCGTCGTGACTGTTAAGTGATAATAATACCATAGAGAAACAACAAGCTATAACGAGAAGCTGAAAGTAGGGTAAGGTTTTAGTGGTTTTTCTGATGTGCAGGCAATGATATTTCACTAGATAAGGCAACAATACAAGTAGAACTAGCAGGACATAATAAAACTTCAAGAACTGTGGTACTGTAGCAAGATCAATGACAGAAAAGCAGAAAGAAGGTAACATGTGACTAGGGCGATTTCTTCTGTCATGCGTACGATTAAGTTCCACTGTTTCAAATAAAGAAATAACAAGGAAATAACAACATATAACGATACGTCGAGAGCGAAAGGGATTGTTGCACCAGTATCAATTACAGAAAAGTAGGAGGAAGCGATCATTTGATTGGAGGGATTTCTTCCGTTGTGCAAACGAATAGTTACTATTGTGTGAAATGACAAAACAATAAGCAAATAACAAGATATAACGAGACTTTGAGAGCAGTGATTTTGCAGCAGTATGAATCACAGAAAAGCAGAGAGAGGCAAACATGTGGTCCAGGCGAGTCATGCATACATTATGTTCCACTGTGTGAGATCATGATATAAGAAGGAAACAACAATACATAACGAGACTTTGTGAATAGAGGAAACTGTTGTAGAATCAGCGACAGTGAGCGGTCAATAAATAACATACAATTATGGTCAGTACTTATGTATAGGCATATGTATTTGGCTTAAGGTGGCAATGCTACAAGAGGGACATAACTAGATACAATGAGACGTCAAAGCAGTAATTTTGCAGCAGTATCAACCAAAGAAAACAGAAAGAAGCAAACATCTGACTGGAGCGATTTTTTTCCGTCATGCATACGATTGTGTTCCACTGCCTGAAATAATGATATACGAAGGAAATAACAAGATATAACGAAACGATGAGAGCACTGGTACTGTTTCAGGATCGAGCACAGGAGGTAATAATACAAAAAGGTATTGAGAAGACGCAATAAGACATGAGGGTGGTTGTACTACACCAACATATATAGAGGAATGTAGAGAGTGAGTAGTATGCGGCTATGATGGTGGAGTTCAATATCGCACGACAGGTAATTATCTCTTGTGTGTCAAACACCGTACCATCAATCACGTTATAATAATAGAGGCGGGAGCTAAGAAGGTATGACGATGCTGAGAGAGTGATAAGGATTTGTGAATCACAGAAATGAAGATAGAAAGGGAAAACGCGAGTGTGTTCCGCTGTCCATACGCTTACTTTCGACTACATGAAATAATGATGCAGAAGAGGATAAAGGATGTAACGAGGCATTGAGAATAGTAATAGTATTGCAGGATCAATCACAAAAAAGCAAGGAGAAGGTGGTACACAATTCTGATGAGTTTTTCTCATATTTGAACATTGTATTCCACTATATAATATGATGACGTTAAAGCGTGATGATAAGATATGAAAAGATAGATATAAAATATGATGGAATAGATACGAGATATAAGTGATGATAATAATGATGATAATGATAATGATTTCAACCGCGCAAAAATGGAGAGTCGGTAGCATGCGGCAGTGGTTAGTACTTTTGATGCTTATACAGTTGTGCTACATTACATGAAATATTGATGCAAACTAGATTTGACAGAGTACAGAAAGGAGAAGATAGCTGTTATATGCTTGTTTAGATTTGGTCATAGCACTGTAACAATTCAAACGCTTATAATCCTTTACCATTAAGTGGTGAAGACGAATTTTGCCTGTTGCCTCAGTCAGATGATGTATACCACGGCCGTGCTGAGTATATACTCGATGCATAGGAAGGTTTCCGAAGAATTTCCACTAATACTTAGTGATCTGCAAAACTCTAGAAGTCAGACGGAATTCGAACCCGGATTTCACTCTTTCCTCAGCACTTTGGTTTTTGTTCATGAAAACTC